>KB663666.1:1388751-1501005 GCA_000349025.1 Anopheles minimus
TAGGTTCGTTCCTTCTGGTAGGTTCGTTCCACCAGGTTCGTTCCTTTTGGTAGGTTGCTTCCTTCATGCAGGTTCTTTCCTTTTGGTAGGTTCTTTCTTTCCATGAACCTGGCAGGTTCAAAATTTTGAACCTAGTTCCGGTCGTTCCTTTTAAGGAACGGAACGAACCTACCAGGTTCATTCCGGAACGCGCATCACTACTCTCTACCAAGACTGGTTATTCATCATCTTGTCGTACGAGTTCGTTCCGTTGTCGAAAAGGACGAAAGAGCTTTCTTTAATTTCCGTCAGGATTCTTGAGAGGAACAATGCTGGCCAGAAAATGGCTGTTTTTTGCTGACGTTTCGTGGAAGATGTTTATTGTTATTGGTATCATAAAAGTGGGTCTTAATGTTCATCATAATTGTCGCCATTAACGTTCCCTTATGAGGAGGAACATTTGGACGGTAAAGCAGGAAGAAATGTATCATATAAAATACTTCATGCGAATGATTAAAATGATGTTATAAGTTTTGGTGGACACCGAAAGATGTATCATAAATGTGGTTAAGGGTTTTTTTTTTTAACTTTTTTCATCAAACAAATGTTTTTAACTTTGCAATCTCGTTTATGAAGAAAATTATTTTTAAATGAAGTTATCACCTACATCAGCGTTTTTGTTCCATCAATGTTGTTTGATCGTTCGCGTATCACGTAACGGAGCAATATCAATTAATCATAATCAAAATTTAATTAATTCGTAACGAGGAACATTCAAGCAACTGATAGTGAATTATATTACAGCAACAATTTAAACTCAGTACAGACAACACGCAAAATAATAAACGCAAGTGAACGAATGAAATAGAGTTGGATAGATTGATAAAATTCGAGTGAAGAACCGCGAACAACAACGGTAGAATGTTAATATACGATCCTATGAAATCTATCGTTTATTCGAAGGAAGGACAACAAATTCTCATGAGTGTGTGTGTTGTATTTGTACCTGTGATATTATTTAATGTGATAAGCAAATACTCTGAAACCGGTAGCAAGTTTCATGAGGTTTATCTTTCAGTTTTCTTCAGTTGTGAGATCTATATCCCCTGCACTACTAATTGCTTCTTTCGGCAGACGAAAAGGATAATCAATAGACTTTTTCTTTGAATACAATTGCTACTAAATATAACATCTCTTTAAGTGTATACCTATCCTAAACGGTACCGACGATTTTGCTAGCTCCTAAGACGAAACAAACACAATGTACAGGACACATATATACTATAAGCTATTGAATTGAAATCAATATACCGCCATAAACACAATAATCACAAAATGCTCCGCAGAGTAGTAAACTATAGCAATATTTTTTCGCTCATCGAGCGGTCGAAAAAACAAACTGGTAAGGAAGGTTGCGGGATTAAAAGAAGGTAAGCACTATGTTTGTGTGTGTGTATGAGAGTGGGATGTTAGCAAAGTGCGACACATTTGTTACTTTGAATGAGTTCCATTACCGCATCAAATCAATCGCACAAACCAGAGTGACAACTAATAGAACGGAATGGGATAATGCGAAGAACGTTTTTTGAATAATAGAATTCCTAAATCATTATTCAAAGGCGAAACGTGATGTGTTCTTGCAGATACAGTAAACGGAGTCTAGGAATCTCACAGACTTACACCTATAAACTCTCTATAGCTAGCATATAAGACACGGCGATCGTAACGCTTCGAAGCAATCTTATTACTAGTAACCAACATTAAATAATCCTGACTATTGAAAGCATTGTTGCATGCCACCCAACCCCACTTTATTCCTCGCCCTCCGCAAGAAAGCTTCAAGTAGAGAAAAATGTCGCTTAAGAATAATGTAGTTGATGCGCAATCCGTAACACGAATCAAACAAATAGCAAACCACCACAAAACGAAACATGAATAAAGAACAAACCCCCCTAAGAGCTAACATTTTTGAAAAACGAAATCCACACACGTGTGTAGCTTTTAATCGAAACAATGAAACAGGAATACAAACGGCAGGACGTATTATTACTTTACGGCATGATTTTTCTACCGTTTTTTCTAAGTATTTTGGCCCCGTTTAGAGTGAATCCGCGACTGGAAGGGGAGGAACATTTGGAAGCTGCTAATAATAGGTAGGTTACTTACTGGGGTGTGGGAACAGAGGCAACACGGAAGGGAAGAGAACAGGGTAGGAAGTTGAAATGCGATTTGGACGCACACACTTATTTCGACAGTGCGAAATTCGTAGTTTGAGTGACCAAAAACACATGACGGACAAGTATCGAGGGTAGTTTTTGTGCTGGTTATTGTGAGGTATTGAATTGGTCGGTTACAGTAAAGAGTGTGAGATCGTGTGTAGAAAAATGCAAGAGTTGTAAATAAACTATTAAAATGAAAAAAATGACGTGTCCAATCAAGTGTAAAGCAAAAAGAAAGTTGAGAAAAATATTCGTTTTATATTTTAAAAATAATAATAATTATTTATTGTTAGTATTATATAACACATTTGGGATTTACAATTTTATTTTCGAATTCTCAAAATTCTTTCTAATTAATTGGTATTTTAAAAAAATTGTTCAAATTAACTACAGTTATATTTTTATCGCATTTTAAACGTATTCTTGTTTATTTTTTCTGTATTCAATCATTTATTTATTGTTTTTTATAAGTTGTTATTCTAATTTTAAAATTATGCTTTAGAAGATTCTTGTAATTCAATTTTTATTATTTTGTTTGCATCAAATAAATTATTTGCATTTTTTTTAACTTTTGAAAATGCTACGATATGCACTGCATAAACAAATTAATTAATTTAATTTCGCTTAAAAGATTATTTGAAGAAACTAATGGTATTTTTCAAACGAAATTCTGAATTCATTTTCAATTCTTTAAATGTTTTTTTTCACGTTTTCAGCTTTTGGTTTTGGTAGATTTTTCGACAGGAATTGTATTTTACTCTCTTTTCCATCAATCTCACCTTAAGCTTCACCATTTAGCACGCAGCGGCATTCCCGGGACGGATTTATGATCAGTAACGTACGAAATTTCCGCCTGCACGTGGTTCCGAAACAGATCACTTGCACGGTGAGAATTTAATCAAGAAAGTGCTCACGGCTTACCAGACGTCAGCCATTTGGCAAGTGCCGTGATACATCGACGCTAGAACGCTGCTGGCGTAGACTGCAGATGGTAAGACCTCTCTAATCACAAAACCATAATCAAATGAATACTAACTCTGACGTTTCGTTTGCCCGTACGAGCGAAAACGTACCAGACGGATGGGGAATTACTTCGGAAAACAGATTCCGATTTTATTATAATGAAAAACTAAATCCCTGATAAGAAACACCAGGTAGCTCCATCGTACGGTAGTGAACATGAAGTAACATGGCGTATGAAAAGGAAGATTTTGTGAATTTCTTTACAACAAAATATACGAAATGGAATACTATAATAATTAAATTGTAATAAAAAATTTTTTTTGCAGAAATCTTGCCAGTATGTTCTATTCAACAGAGAAGTTTATCAGTAAGTGAAATATGAAACTTTCAACCCCAATATAAATGCACAAGGGAGTTATCATGTCGCTTAACCTTTACAAAACTCTTATCAGAAACAGTGCATCAGAAGTTTTCAATAACCTTGCGCAACAAATATGCATTATTTCGAACCTCCCCACGGGGTATTGCAATCATGATCGAAGTCTAGGACCTTTATTGCATTCTGTACATTAAAAAAATCCCTCTCAAGCTCTCCTTTGTTCGTCCAGTGCCTCGCTTTATGGGGTCTTTTTAATGCGTTTTATAATGTCAACGAAATCATCTTCCGAGCTTCCGGCTTCGAGGGGAAAATAATAATAAAAAAAGGCTTCCTATACAGAGTTCGGCTGTTGGTGTCTGATAAGATCTGGCGAGCTTGGAGAAATTGAAATAATGGAAATAAATGCCATCTCGCACACATAACCACATCATTCTGCATTTGATGAAAGTTTGTACCTCAGGGGAAAGGTTTCTATATTTATGCTTTGTAAAGGGAGAGGTAAAAATGGTACGGTTTGCTGGTGTTTTCCCCGCCGATATATACATATGCTTCTACCATTCGTTTCGCACAAAGTTCGTTGGCTGTGGTTGATGCAGATGTTGTACGGTGCTGCCGAATCCGACTCGGTAACGCCACACCACGAAGGAAACACATTCCGACGTTGCCCTTTCATACCCGGGCTTCTTCTTCAGATCCGTATCGGAACTCCATTCAGCCCTTTTGTGATAGTCAATTCAGCTGTACCGAAGAATTGTATGGGAATGAGGCTTTACCATCAGTCTTCATTAGCATCGAGTGGTGGATGCCTGCCCGCTTCCGAAAGTTCGTCTTTCGGTGGTCTTGTTTCGTTGCCTGCCGGGGGTATGAAAATCTGCCCATGAATTATGACTTTGGTCTACTTTACCAGCCTCCAGCCCCGGGGCACACACACACCTGGCGCAGATGGTACGGTCGGGAAAAGTGGAAAAGGAAATCAGCTTTCCATCAGATTGGGAATTGAATGAAAGTTTGAAAAAGAAAAGGTTCGCTCCTGCTGCCACTCTGCAGATTTCGTGAAATCAGGAAAATTATGCTATATTCATCACTCGGTAAAAGTTATGCAGTTTTTTTTTTGTTGTTGTCATGATCATAATTGACATCATTTGCATGACAATTCAATGCAGCTGTTGCTTCGAGGACATTTTTCAATTTTTTCTGGTTTCTACGATTTTGTCGAACGAGTTGGCCAAATTCATTAATTAACAGAAATGAATATAAAACAATGGTTGGTTATAATAAGGGAAATTTACTATAAAAATTTAAAATCTTTTTCAAATAAATAACCTTGTACGATTTAACGAACCTTTTTCAAGGAAGCTTTATTCCTGCATAAACTTTGTTTTCCGAATTGCCCCATGTTAGCCCAAATGTTACACCGAATGTAGAATTGTTTTAATAAAGAGAAAAAACTTTAAACCCCAACGATTTGCTACTTTGCGCTTTGCCCACTTGCTTGCCGAAAGTTTGGCGAAGAAAATCAAAAGTCAAAATGTTTCTGTAAGCAACGAAAGTAAACTAGAGAAGTGTAAAAATTCGATCCGTTGCGCACGATTGCGTTTTGGGTTGGGTGTCCTTTTTGGGGATTCGTTTTCTTCTTTTTCTTCTTCTTTTTCTATGCTGGCTTCCCCGCACAAGATGTTACACTTCATGTAATGCAAATGCTTCCAGTCAACTGATTTTTACCTTTTCCACGTAGGGATCCGGATATCGGAAGAAAACTTTTTTCCTTCCCGCGGTGTCGCCTTTTCTCCTTCTTCCCCTCCTCTGCAATCGACAATAGAATAAGACGATTGAAGCTTGTGCCATTTTTTCTTGCTTTCCACCTTCCATCTTTGGGAGCTGCGAAAGGATCACGTACCGAATTTATCCTCTTCACCCGTTCCGGCAAGGGTAGGACTAACGCCGTTTGTTTTATGAATATTTCAACCGTAGAAGTTCGTTCATAAATATGCAAGATTTAAAGTTTGCAAACAGGGAGGATTCCGTTTTTTGTGTTTTGTGTTTTCCACTGGAAATGGCGGCAGTGTGGCCACCGTACGAAAGGTTTCACCGTATGTTGGATAGCACTGCGAAAGCAAAGTTATCGCTAGTGAACTTTCGGATACGCATCACTAAATTGCCATCAGGTTGCTATTTTTTGTTTTGTTTCTGGTGCCCGCCAGTTAGCCGGCACTTTGGTAAGGTCCTTTTGGGCGAAAAGTTGTGGTCATTGGCCGAATATTGAGTTGCTTGATTGGGTGCTGGATGGGTAAAATGTACGCGTGGCACGTACCGATTGCCATCGCCCTGTGAAAGGTTACCAGCAATGGTATTTTTTCTTATTTATGGTTTATTTTACAGCTTATGATTATAAGAGACTGTAAAAAATGTAATCCATGAAATATGTTTGCACTTTCAACCGTAATCAAACAAACGAGTATGTGATATTTTTTGTTCATTATCGAAACTATAAAATGACTACAAATGTTTGCTTTCAAAAAGGTATAGCAAGGGTTTCAATATTTTTCGACTCATTGAAATATCTTTATCAGTGTTCTATTGTCTAGGAATTTTTGGAAATGAGCTTCAACTTTTAGTGAGTTACTCTTTTCTGTGAATTGAGTTATTTATCAGTTTGTCCTGAAAAAAATCTTCCCATACTTGTGACTAGTGGAGCGCATTCGGATTTTCGTTATTGAATTTTAAATTTTGCTTAAGATAAAATATGTTATCGTTGAAACAATTTATAATGAGTTAATTTTCGGTATTTTTAAATATAACTTTTACAGTGAGATATTTCACGCAATTTTACAAAAACGTTAACAATATTAATGTGTTTTTAATTTTGAGAAAGCAGATTAGATTTTCTTTTTGAAAATTTATATTCATGCTTGTGTGTTTTGTTGTGTAATATCAACATATAATCCAACTCCAAACAAGATTTGTAAGAAAAGAAGGAGAATCTCCTACTATTTCTACTAACCAACATCATGTAACTTACGTGGTACATATAAGAAACAAGAGACAACTATTGAACACAACAATTTTTTTTTTGATATTGCGAATCTTAGGAAGTGCAACTGTATGTAGCTTTCCATTTGAGTACAATTTTGTAGGTTTTAATATTTTTTATTTTAATATTTGAGTTTCGAACCATGACCTTCGGTGTATTATTAAAGAATCAATTTGAAAGACTTGATGGCGCACGCGTTACGGAAAACAATTAAGAATCTGTTAGCTTGTGTATTTATGGAACAAAAACCTTTCTGTTAGGGTTTTAGAACAATAAATATGTTTCAATACAAACGACTGACCAGTTGCGGAACACGTTCGTTCGTATAACAGCATAATGGGGTGAAATATTTAATAACCCTTCAGCACGGGCTGGGCCAATTAATTTTCCGCACAATTTCACTCCACACACACACACACCCCCTTTCCTCCCTCGCACACCCCCAAATTCCGTGACACACGCGGAACGATTAATGGGCAACAAAAATAGAACGTTCACTCTACATTAAACTATGATAATCATCGGAATTGCAAATGATTACGGTTTCGAGTGAAATGGCATAAAATTGCTGAAAAATGTAGCGAGCATAAAATTTGCCTCCTAGGCATACAATTTTGGCATGCAATGGTTACCCGGGGACAGGAAACGCGAATGGCGCCTGTGTCTGACACTTTCGTCCGGGTCGGCCGAAGCTTTTTCGGAGCCGTTTTGCAAATATAAAACCACCAAACTTCCTTGCTTCCATCGGGAGGAAGCTGAGCCGTGCGTGGTAATGAAATTGTCACAAGATAGAGTCTGTGTGGGAGATTGTGCAGAACAAAAAAAAAATCGCTGCAAAATGCAAGTGAAAAGTACGTAGCTAGGCGCGGGTAGCGGCAGGATTGCATATAATTTTAATTACGAGCTCAAATTCTCCACCCGTAGCCGTTTATCTGCGTTAATTCGGGATGTGCTGCATAATTCATGGCATTCCGGTTTTGTTGCCGGACCCGGTTGCTCCGGGATAGCGTGTAGAGAATGAAATATCGTCACACACGACGGCCCAGTCAGCAGCCAGGTAGGCATGAAGCATTTTAAACCCTTTTTTTTCGTTTTTCGGATCACCTTTCTTTGTGTGACGTTTTTGGTGCGAAACATGCGGATATTGCTTTTGTAAAAATGATTTATAGAATTTTCATTGGAAGTGTCATTGTCTTTAGTAGAATAAAAGGACCTCAGCGCGCGAGTTCGAGTACTGTTTGGATAGCTTTTTTCGATATTTTTGTTCAGATTTCTGGTGTCTGTTAAATATTCATCATTGTATGTATGATTTCCATTTTGCTGTTATTTAAAGATAAATTTTGAAAACAATGTTTAATAAAACTTTTACAACAGGTTGTCTTCATGCTGAAGGTTAGTTTTAAAGTAAACATGGTCCATCGTTAGTGTCATCCGGTAGAAGATGTTTTTCTATACGTTTCTTAGCTTACAAGAAAAAAAGAACGGCGCCAATACGAGCAAGTATGCCCGTTGTGGTCCAAGTTACAAGACATCGGTCCGCCTGAGGGTCATGGCTTAAAAGAAGAAAGCAAAAATAGTTACCTCAATCTGTGTTTTTTTTTCCTTCCTCTATAATGTCTGCTCCTTCGGATTCCCGCTCACGGAAAGACGCATTCCAGCAAGGAATTGCTTCGTGCAGATAGTTCGCATGTTGCACGAAATAGCTTTCCTCAATCGGCGCACAACACACACGCGGCAAGGCAAAAACGAGCACGAGCGACGACCTGCTGCACCACAGACCGTTTATCGTGTTTGCAGCTAGTTGTTACTAGCCCAGGCAATCGGAACCCGGTGACATCGGAGGTTCAACACGATTAATTAATTTCGATTAGTTTGAACGCAAGCTTTGCATGCTAGCCGGGGCAAGTATTTGCCTAGTGTCACGATCTCTGCAACATGTACTGACGTGAAAACGGGGTGGCTAGCACGAACAAATCGTTCCGTTTGCTGCCCAAGTAGAACGTTTTGTAGTTTAACGTAAATGGAGGGATATTTTATTTCATAAGAATATTGGTAAGCAATCTACCGAATTTAAAGCAAACAAGTAGCAGTGCGATGGAAAAGGAATCAATCAATCCGCCAGCGTTCGCCCATTGGGCTATGGGAAAAGAATTGCAATTTCGATCTCGTCTGTCTTCAGGCGGGATTGAAAATATATTTCATATCATTTATTTCTCTTCCAAATCGATAGATGATTGAAGAAATATTTCCAATTCGTATTCCAATGGGATTGATAGGATTTTGATTTATTTTTTTTTATATTCCAAATTTTTCTTTTCGGTTGGAATAAAATTGCAAATTTATGTTGATAAACGATGGTTCTTCTTGAGATGCTGATACATTCTCTATTTTGTTTCTTGTTTTGTTTAAGGGAAATTTATAGAAACGTTTGTTTAAAATCTCGCTTTTTATTTAAAACATTGTCTTTAAAGAAACTTTACGCCCCAGCACAAGCAAGAAGGTAATTAATATGTTATCTTAGTCGAGAAGGATTGGAAACCCGACGTGCTGTTGAGGAATAATGTTTTGCAATTAATCTTCCTTATGCTTTCGCTCGGATCGCAGCGTAGACTAAGCTCTCCATTTATTCGTTAATGATTCGGACGCATATTGCGAAAGTGAATCTTAGTCCCGAGATTCATGGTAGGTAATTATGGTTCTATTTACCTTGTCTATTTATTGCCATTTTCTCCAAGGATTAGATTGCAGTGGAAATCGCCCACTTGATGGTAAAAACCGAGAGAAATATTTCGTTTCTTGTGAATAAATGATTAAGAAAGTTGGGGAATTGAACATAAAATAGTATGAAGAGTGAGGAACAAGATATAAAAATCTGGCTCAGAAAGTTAAGAGAGCAATTTACCCGTCTTTAATCGCTCAAAGTATTTGATGTGTGCAGCTCATTTTCTTAATATAGAAGCATATAATATCCCAACGTATAATGACTAGCAAGGCAAAATCGAAACAAACACGACGTCGTTCTGAAAGGCAGTCACGCTATCGAAGGAAATAGCTTTCATAAATTCATATCCTAACCCCCCAGTGTATGATTGCTCTCCGGGTTGTTTCTAATCAACAAAATTACACATTCAAAATCAATTACAATGCTGAATAATTGTAGGTACCACTGTCAACCGTCTGGTTTGTAAAAGAAACTTGTAAACCGAGCTAAACCATGCTAAAGGTAGCGAAGCTAAACACGCACTTAAGAAATTATTTGCCACGTTTAGCGTTAGCATTGTAAACAAAGCCTTACCGGTGTAACCCTTTCGGTGGTTACGACGTTAATGTTCCTGTAAATGCCACTTTTGGCGAACAACCGACAAACCAGTGCCTCAGCTACAGGAACAGTTTCGTTGTATTTCAATTACGCCGCTTCTTGGGTTCAATCTAGCGGGGGAATGCAAAAGAAAGGTTCCTCAACATAGTTGGGAGAGCTTACCGGTCGCCCTCGGGTCCCCGTATGCTTACCATCAATTCTTAGCGTGCCACCCTGGATGATTGAAAAGCGCCCGTTACCGCCGGAAAGGTTGATATCGGTCGCATTTTTCATCCAGCGAATCATGGGCGTCGGATTACCGCTGGCACGACACGGCTGGCGTGGCAACAGTGCCTCGGGGCAGTGTTTGATTAGCTGGTACAATCTGAAGTATCGGGGGTGGATTGCTGTCCTCCGATGTTAGAACCTGTGCAGGCGCAGTACACGATTTCACGATAACGGAGAGTTAGAATATGAATTGAGCTGTTTGTTATTGGACGTCTTTTGTCAACGTCCGTACCTGCAAATCACACTCGGTGTCACCCCATTTAGAGCCGCCTTCTGATCCGGAGGGGCCTAATAAGGAATGTTGGTGAAGATGGTCTCAATCGAAATAGTCATATTCGACGGCAGATGATGAAATGTCTCGAGATCAAAGGCGGATAAAGTTTGGGATCCAGAGGCGTATCAAGCAGTTGGTGCTCCTAAAGATTCGTTTGGATGATTGAAAATGAAAGTAATGCCTTGAGAGCTACAAAATCGTATCGCCTGAAGAATGTATCCAGAGTTATTGTTGAAAATACATTCAACTGTTAATTAGATGCTGGAAGTCTGGACGTGTATATCAAGTACCTTATCAAGTTAGTAACTTATCTTTATGCAAAAAAGCGATTATTAACGACCTTCAAAAAGACATAGAAGAATGGAAATTAAGAAAAACAAATACTGCTCTAGGAATCTCTCACATGTTATCTATTATCCAGTGCGGGTGAAGGTGTTTGATAAATCTCAATTTTGGAAAAATCCCAAAGAGATCGCAAATACATAATTATTGTGTCCTAATTTTGCATAGCTTGTAACGATGACAGTTTTGTTCAGAATTCCCCACATTACCTTAACAGGAAAGAGTTTGCTGATGTCTACAAAATCCTGAGGGCGTCCTATTTCACAGGTTTGTTCAAATGAGTCTAACATTCAGAAATAGTTGTGTTTGGTGACACCTCAATAGATCTTTATTTGTTTGGAAGTTTATCGAGGTAACATGATTTTTCGGGAATTCAAGTTGGAATTCATGTACGGTTGTTCAAATCGTGTTTCAAGTAGTTTTCGATTATTCTGCCTTTTTTCGAGCCTAGCGAAGTCAATTGCTCTGTCGAAGCTGGGATTGTGTAGAACTTTTATAGTTCCAATACTCACATACGCCTCTAAGACTTGGACTTTGTCCAAAGCTGACGAAACCTCCTTAGTCTCGTTCTTAGAATGATTTTTGGCCTGGAAGGACTATGAAGGAGCTTCAATAATGACGAGCTCAATGAGTTTTACGTGATCTAGTGGGCTAGTCACGTCATGAGAATGGCACCAGACTACCCAGTCCGAAAAGCCCTTTTAAGCCGTCCACATGGACAGAGAAGGCGTGGTAGGCCCAAACTGAGGAGGAGCGATGGCGTTGATGCGTCTGCCACGAAGGCCGGGATAATGGATTGGCAGACGAAGGCGCTCGACCGTGAGCGGGTTAGAGATCTTTTCCAGCAGATCAAGATCGGTTGTAGCGCCAGATAAGACATAAGACAAGAAGTCGACTTCTAAAAGCAAATTCTACAACGAACTCCTGTAAACTAGCCTGGATGATCTTGTTACTCTAAAATGGTTTATAATTGTGTTATCAGGATGCCAACATTGGAAAAATAATATTAATTTTTTTTGATAACTTATTCATAATCTCTGGATACTTATTTATTTTCAGATGATGATGATGATGATGATGATGTTGTCCTACCTCATACGCATTTCCAGATTGAGATAGACGAATTATCGGACGATAGAGGTATTAAAAATTATCCAAACGATTTAGACGATAAAACATCTCTTTGTTTATTATTTTTATTTTTTTTTTTAGTTTGCGTAATAACGGAACGCCACATGGGAACCACAAACCTTATGCTTGTCATATAAATGAAACCTTCCAAAGTTGTGCAGACAAAGAGCAATGAGTTTATTTACCGAAAACGGAACTGTCTATCAACAAAAGTGGGAGTATTTCAACTACCACCATTCAAGTTTAGGTAAATTTCCATATTCATAACTATGTGGAATCAGACACGTTTATTTAGCAACGAAATGCGTTCGTTTCGCGTTCTTGACAGTCGTTCATAGGCGCAGTGAGTTTGTACACTTCAACCTCGAAGCATTTCACCACTCATTGATAACCAATCGACCACAAACGTCCCGATAGCGTGCCGCTCTAATTGAACTAGCATAAATTTTTCAAACCGGAACATCCGGGCGACTAGGGGCCTGCGTGTTCCACCAATCATCACCGGTTTAATTCGGCAGCGTCCGAGTGCGTGCGGCTCTACAACGGGGACACGATTCGCGATGGCGATTCAATAGTGGGTTTAATCAAATTGTCTGCTCGTGTCAATTTGCATAAACGATGAAGTCACGGACCGTCAGGGGGTTGAGTTGAAATTTTAATCAATTTAACAACAATCGGAAAACAAATCACTCGACAATTACCGGTTTGCGGCGATTGCTTCGGATGTACAATTATGACATCTCGCAGTAGTAGTACTCATCGTGGTCGGGGGGTTTTTCGTGTTGGTGCCGGTACCGTTTTGCTGGCTCGTTGAAAACCCAATCAATCATCGGTCGAGACATCCTTCAATAGGGTATGCGAGGGAGAAGGGACATGATTTAGTTGCGTCTAAATCAATGACCCCACCGGTCGCGTCTTTTCAAACCACAAATCAGTGCTCTTTGGGTGATTTTCGATTAATCAATCGATTTTGTCATTCCGTGGGAGATAGTTTTTTGTACTTAGAATGGTAAATTTTATAAATCCAAATCTCTCTTGTTGCAAAACCCAGTAATAGAATTCCAAAAAAGCTTTTACACCTTTCCACGAGCGAATGTCCCTAAGCAATGGTTCGCTGCCTCTATTTCACCCATCGATGGCTGCCACATGTATCAACGTCATCCATTCTCACTCGGTACGAGGTCTTCGATTCCTTTGGATGCAGAGGCGACTGTGTGCCATCATGCGAAGTAATTTCTTTTCAACACAAGTGCATGGTGCCGTTTTAACTGATGTCACCATAAATCTTGCGTTTCAATGCGAAACTGTCTGCTAGTGGAACTATAAATTCTACTGAAAGCGAGGGGGACCCTAATTCCTTCCATACACGAGTTTTTTAAGTGCTTCTCATGCTTCTCTCTGGGTTCTCGCAGTACGATTCGCAAATAATGGAAAATAACAAGCTTAGAAAAAAATACTTTACTTCTGTAATTCGTTTACTACCCTTAGTTATTTTTTATTATATTGGTATGGATTACAATTCAAAGAATTGCGTTGATTGAATATAAACGTTTAATGAATTAATGTCTTGAATCGAGCTTCCGCTATTATCGAACTGAAAATGTATGATTTAGCAATCCGTATGCACTCGATGCTTATTTTTATGACACTCGACTGTATGACGAACACGTTCAAGTGTAACGCATTTGTACACACATGGTTACAACGAACCGCACGAGTTACCTCAACCCGTTTGGCATGCAATTAAGACCACTTAACGACGTTTGCCGAAGTGGGTTTTGGCTGACATTGCAGCAGGAAAATGCGGTTGCAGCTAGGGACTTTACACTCCAAATCAACTTACACGGCGGTAAAGCGCAATCGGTGAGGTTGATTTAATTTGGCTTTTGCAAAACCAATTACCGCTTGTTTTCGATGAGATTGTAATATTCTTGCCGAGTGCATTTCGGTAGCTCAACGAGGTACTGAAGAGTTGGTTGTAATAATGCTTCAATCATGAAGTTCGATTCGATTTATTGAGACTTGTTCAATTGAATCAGTCGTTTTGAAACAACAAATATTTATGAGCACTAAAACTACGATATGCTACTTACCATACAAGGAGTATGCGAAATGCAAAATAACACCACGAATTATCCACTACATATGGGTGGCTTTAATATCCACCAGCTTGCTGTAGCACAAGTACAAAGCATACATTAAACATCAATTACCGCGTGGTGTCTGGCACTACTGAACGAACGCGTATATCATCGAGCGTTAGCGAAGGAGAAGATTCGTTGAAAGTGTTAAGCAACGGTAAGATGCAACTATATGAGCATACTCTAGGTGACATAGAAAAAATGGTACACCCCTGTGAGAGCATATAAATTCCTGGTGCGCTTCTGTGAATGTGAAATTTATTGGAGCAATAATCAGAATTTATAGTGCTGTTTCAGGCAACATCTTAGTTTTTGCTATTTTCTTTTGAAAACGGGGTTGAAATGGTGCAAAAAAACTGACTTCTTACATTCCAATACGTTGCTAAAAATGAACCATTTTATGTCGACAATATGGTTTCATAGACACGTATCTACTTGAGGTCGTTTATATTTTAATTTTTATTGAAATGACCAAATGTTCAGTTTGCAGGGTTTTATCACGATATTTGTTGTAACAATTTATTTGCTTCCTGTTTGTTTCGTTGGCATATGATTTGAATTAGAACTATTTTTAATGCAGTAACACAGAAAAGAACATTGGTTTGTAGATAATTTTGATGTTTTAATTTTATGTCTTTTCTTTTTTAACTAATTTCCTTCGTTTTCATGTTTTCTGTGACTATTTTATTTTCCAGAATATATTTAGTTATTTGATTTTTTTGTATTTTTATATTTTTGTTGTTTTTGAATTTCTGTCTGTTCTGTGCTTCTAATGTTATCTTACCGTTTCATTAACTTAACTGTTTTAATAAAATTTCAAATCAACACTTTTTTATTGGTAAAAAATATGCTTTACATTGCGCTACTTCTCTCTTTAAACACAAACGAAATGATTTTATGTTTTTTCTATTTCTTTTAGGTACAGCAACGTGTATTACAGATCGCAAAATTTCCACAGAAGCACACACGCATTGTGTTATCTTGACGTCCGCGGAAATGAACACCGCAACAGACAGCGTAATTTGATTTACAACAGCAGTGTACGGTGTGCGTACCATGGTTTCCGGCGGAGGACACCATCGGCCATTAGTTTAGGGAAGATTTGGTCTCATCCGGAAACGTAATCACCCATTCCCGGTTCGTCGTTAGGTCATTACGAAGCATCGTTAGGTCGTCGGTGTTCTCCCTTTTTTTGCAGGTTGTTTGGGGGCTGTTCCGCTGTTAGGACAACGAAGGACATAAAAGGATAAGCTACCGTGGCAATGCACTCAATTAAGTGTAAAGGGAACCGTGTAACCCTAACATCGTATTGAGTTGATATTTGATCTTACACATTCACGAGGCGATGGTATTTGAGCAGAGTCGGGGATTTTGTATTAGAAAAATTGCAATGAAAATATTTAATATGAGAATTTACTGTTTCGCATCATCACTTTTGGGATTTGTTTTTTGTAAAGAGGCATAAGAAACAAAAAAAATCTATTCTCGATTAAAAAAACGATAAAATTTCGAAGAAGAAAGTTCCTGGGGAGGGTCATTAACGCCTTATATGCAAAATTACATCCCCTTATCGAAGATGTTATCCTCGCAGCGATGCTTCTCACGATCCTGCAGCCCCGATTCGAAGGGTGTTGGCCAAAAATAATTGGCTCCACTGAGTGCTTGATGCTTTCACACACACTCGTGAGGGAGTAAATGCATTCCAGTTTAATTGGAAGAACGAACAGCGAAACGAGATAATTTCTTACGCTCAACACCCAACAGTCATGCAGCCAAAAGATCGTGCTAATGATCGGGGCACGAAAAATGGTAATCATGTCCCAGAGTCAGGTATGCATTTTTTAACACATCTTCCGGGGATGGTGGCATTTTGGGAATGTGTTAAAAAATCGAAAATGGAACTTTGTGTTTGCTGGAGGAGCGCTTGAGTAGGTGGCGCTGACCAGCGTTTCGATTATGTTTTACAACGTGACGAAGCGGTGTGAATCGAATGCGTCGCTAATTTGATTTTATCAAGATTGATCGCTGCTGCTATATTTTTCGAGATTTTCAAGGTTTCGTAAATTAACGATTGTTATTTAAAACCAGTCAAAAATAGTTTTTCTAAGATCTTTTTTTTTTCCTCATTGATTTTTGCAGAGGCTTCCTGTGATATCCGATCCAGTTCTGTCATATGCCGACACGTTAAACTAGCGTAAAACCTGAAAATAACACCCAACACGTGGGTACGCTCCTAAGCGATCTGAACCTTTTTTGATGACGCGTTTTGATCAACGCCTTCACTGTTAGGATTAGGAAAACCTCTTACAAAACATACTTTCTCGCTTTGGCTGCTCAAGAAAAAAAAACATACCTCCATTAGCGCAGCGCACTCAGCTCAGTGTGCCCACGGTCCGAATGACAGGTCACAGTCCGTCCGCCACGGTAACGGGAATGGATCAAATTCCATCGTGGTAAATGATTTAAATCACTCAATCAAAGGCTTCCCGAAGCTTCACTTGGTAGAAATTGATACACGCCCGACCACCCAGCCACGTGCCGCGAGACCATTACGAACTGGTTTCCCCCTGTTCACGCCACGACCCGAAGGCGGACGCTAATGTTACAGTGACGCCCCCGTATGAGAAGTTTTTTACTTGTTTTTTTTGCTTCTTTAGTCCATTGCCTATCATTGGGCTATCTTGAATTTCTCTCCAAACAAGTCTTCCTATGCGGAACTCAGTCTTGACATGACGAGGTAAAAGTTGAAGGACTTGTTCGGGTTCGAGTGTAATAATTGTTTTATCTAACTTGTTTGAGCGCTTTCTTGTGGAGAAGGAAAATATGAAATAATTTTTCTTTCTCCCAGTAGCTACGGCAGAAATTCGTCTCATTGGAATGTAGCAAAATACAGACACCCACACCCACAAATTGAAGTATCGTTGAGATATCTGCGGGATGCCAATTAAATCAAGCCATAAAATTTCAACATGAACTTTATTGTTGCTCATCGAACCGTGAAAAAAAAACCATAACAATGTAATTTTTTCTGTGAAAAAGGTACAAAGTATACTTATCATCTTGTTGAGTCTCTTCTCTTGATTTTAATTAGGTAGTGTTTAGAGTATTTCAATCTGAAAAGAAATTATGAATTTGTTAGAGAAATAACGTCAATTCCATTGTTGAATGTGTTCAAAACTAAAAATCCAAAATTTTATTTTATTTTTATTTATTTCAACTATTGAAACCTTTTTTTGTTCTTTCTTACTAGACTTGATGGTAATGACAATTTTTTATTACCAACTCTAAAAACTGACGGACTGGTCAGTAAATGCAGACATCTGCATCCTTCATCGGTAAGAAGCCGTTCCCTTTTTATTGTTGTATTATTGTACTTCCAAATAATATGTCTGTCTCGCAATTATTTTCCACCTCGAAAAACAGCAGACTGTAAACACTCGTTGTGAGATGTTCCAACGAGAAAACTGAAGAGAAAAGAAATAATAAAAATGATATAAAACGTTGTAACCGCAAGGATGTTACTTTCTTGAACGGCTTTTCTGAAGCCAGAAGAATTTCTGTTTTACTTTCGTTTCTTTTCAGGTACTTTCCATAGTAGTAGATTTTGTACAATAAATTAAAATAGAATTTTGCTTAAATACACAACAAAAGGTACAATTATTAAGAAGCCATTCTTTTTTGTTACACGTTTTTAAAACAATGTTTCAACGGCGTCTCCAGCTAATAAAACCCACATCATTTGTGTTTCGTCCTACATCTAGCCTTTTGTCTTAAAGCACATACCCACACAGAAACATTAGTGCTGGAAAATGTGGGACATAAAATGATCTAAATATGTCCACAGTAAGCAGCGAAAATAAAAAGACAACCCAGCAGCACTAGATAGATGCCACTTGTGTACACATCATCGTTCAAAGCATCCTTCACAATCAGTGTACAGGACATCGGGAGTTTCACAGTCCCCAACAGCCTTCAAACAATAATGCGATGCAAAGTCCCGTGGGCAATACGGAGCTTTCTTTTGTGTTCCCCTTTCCCGCTACCATTGTTTCGCCCGCGCGACGCAAAGAAACAATCGCTCAAACAATGGCGACCATATTATGTGGACCGGGAAAATGGACCCCATACTCCAAGGTAACTCTGGAGCCGGATTACTTATTCAGAGCAAAATCGAGCATGGAAAGAATTACTTCCATCGGTGGATGTGTCTGTGTCTGTGGGTGTGTGTTTTTTTCCCGTGATACATTCACGAAGATCTATAAAAGATGGGGTTTTCCGTATAAAATTTTCATCCATGCAGATGACATGCTTTTCCGCCTAGCGAGTAAATAAAATGTTGCGACAAAGCTTTCACTTAAATGCCTTTAAGAGACAAAGGAAAGGTTTATAACTGTTCGCCACATTTCAGAATGATGAAAACTTTACATAAATAGCAAATAACAATTTTATTTATTCTTACAGAATCGAACATAAACTAGACAGTGGAGTTCTTCTTGGAACTATCTCATAAAATCGAAAATGTATTCAAATTCGATTGTTTTTCCCAAACGTGATACAGTCAGTGGTGGATCAAGGTCTGGGAACTTCACTCATCTGCGAGGAGCTTTATTCAACTTCCCGGAGAGTACGAGGTGACCAACAGTTTGGGACTTTACGAGAGGGAAAATGACCAGGAAAGGCTTAAAACTCCTGGACCCATCATGGAAGATGTGCATGTTTTTGTAATTGTTTCTGAATTGTTGCTTAGTAATTGTTTGAATCATATTTTATTAAATGTTTTAAAATGAGGAGAAGCTCTCAGAGATCATCTAAAAGCCGAAATTAGTTTACTATTCTTACATGCGTTGAAATCCTCTCGATTTAGAAACAAAATTCGTTCGTCGAATGGTCAAAATGAGTGCACGTGAGTGCCCGTGAGTGAGGGGGCATTAATTCAGACTTTTGCTTCAGTTTTTATCGTCCGACACCAAAAGAATATCCTTACAGGAGGAAGAACTAGTTTCTGTGGTATTTCATATAGCTGTTCCCTTTTTCGCTAGTGATCACTGAACCTAATCCTTAAACTGATCGTTTACCTCTTTCTAATTGCTTAAAAAATATAGTGCGTGTCATAACTTTAGAAATATTTGTTGTTTTGGCAATGAGAAATTATAGACAGGCATGTTTTCAAGGTAGGATTCCATTTGAATTTGAATTTGTGAAACATTCCACGAAGCAGGAATGAAATTGAATTAACTTCAACTAAGTAATTTACTGCTGATGCGAAATATTTCATTTCATTTCAAATTATTGTTTTTTATTTATGCTATACACTGTGCCAATCGAGCGGATAAAAAGAGATGAAGAATACTTTCTCCATCAACTGCTCCACCTACTCATTCGATCTATCTCCTGCGTATGATAGTATGTGATAATACCATGCAATAGAAGAAGATCTTCCATTGCTATCAATTACAGAACGTAAAAATGGGACGGCTTTATTAGATACTAGCATGATAGCGGAGAATCATTGTAACCTCCTGCTTTCGATGCACTCCTGGTATGAGAAATCAGAAATCGGCTCCTGTCTACGAGATTTCACCACAAACGAAACGGGTGATTTCGTGAAGGAAAGAAATGAAGGATATTTCTCACATCACCTGTTCTACTCACTCTATCGATCACTCAGTTCCGTATGATAGTATGCGATACTAATAGGCGATAGAAGGAAGATCTTCTATCGGGAACATTCAGATGGCACAAGGAAACGGGACGGCAATATGACATAATTGCTGCCTCCTACTTTGAATGCTCTCTTGGTATCAAAAATCAGAGATCGGTTGATATTGTGAGTAAATTAGATACCGATTCTTTTCACATCATCTGATCTACTCACTCTCTTTGTACAAGCGATGATACTAATAGGTAGTATAGAACATTTTCTATCGCGATCAATGATAACATGTGAAAGCGAGACGGCTATATATCAGCACGACGCAAGGGAATCAGTGTTACCTCCTGATACGGATGTTCTCTTGGTGTCGAAAGTCACATTTCGGTTCCAAAATGGAAATTTTCCAAATCAGGAAATTTCGAACGGACAGAGATGGAAGACCTTATCGGTGTCATCCGATCTACTTTCACTACCGATCGCTCAGCTGTGTGTGATATTGATAACCAATATCAGAAGATCTCCCATCTCCGATCAATGATAACACGTGAAAGCGAGACGGCTATATGAGATACCAGGATGGCCAAGGGGAAGAATTGTTACCTCCTGATACGGATGTTCTCTTGGTATCCGAATTCAGAGATCCTGTTTATTTCTGTTTGTCTTTAACGGTGATTTCAACGAGTGGAAAGAGTAGTGATCCTTTTTATTTTCACCAATAAAACGATATGTTGAGCCTAGCAAATAACCTAACCGATTTTGTTCTTCTTTTTCTCCACTAGATTGTCATCAAGAAGAAGAATAATCATGTGGGAATTCGGTACGAGTACACACTTCCCTCCCAAAACAACAAAAACCAATCGACTTACTACTGGAAGCTGACGGATTGGTCCGTCTGTTCTGCCACATGTGGCGGTGGGAAACAGTTCCGCGAGTCGATCTGCTATCATCTGGGCAAAGGAGTAACCAAGGAGGAACTTTGCCTGCGCCATGCGTTCGGCAAACGCCACGAACCGATCGTGCGCGATTGCAATGATGATCCGTGTCCCTTCAACTGGTGGGTTGGTCCTTGGCAGCTGTGTGTGTAGATCAAGGTCCTTGGGGGACCCGAGCAGAATGCCAGTGGAGGCCCCTGTATGATGGACTCGATACGCAAAGACTGACAAGGGGGAGGGATGGCGAGGCCCCCTTAACCGGCGAGGCCTCCGCTCCGCTCCTAGGTTGATCCGCCACTGGATACAGTTCTTACGCAGCGATGGAGGAAGTATTTCCATGATGGTGTGCCTCACTGTTCGGTCCAACACACTGAAGTAGTGATGGGAAAAGTAACGAATAAAATGTATCGGAACAGTACCTTGTTTGCTAGGAAATGTTCCGGTTACCAGTATCTGATTCCTTTGGACTTGGATGTTCAGCAGGATTTTGATAGTTCAATGAAGAGGAGGAAAAGGTCGGGTCGGATGCAGTTCATGAAACGTTTAACGAAACCTCTCATACATGATACATGTAACAACTAACGCAAGGTTCACTGGTACTGGAATCCACGTACCTGATACATCCCTTGATGACCAGTAACAACTAACGCAGGAGTCTCTGTTGCTCGTATGCACATATCTGATACTTTTCTGTTCCTCGCACGCATTTGTCAGTAACGTTATTGGCTTCTGTTATGGGCAAAATCTCGTACTGTTATGGTTCCTCATTAAGTTTTTAATTAAGATGAAGATTTGGCAGATATGGAAATAGACAAATTAGTTCTTTCCACGGCTGTAGATGTCATTTGGCAATAATTAATCGGTCTAATCTGCCATTTTGCACTGGATATTCTTAACCGCTTAACATAGTACCCATTGATTGTTTGCTTTATTTTTGAGTTGAATAAAGCACTACCGAATTAATAAATATATTATGGCATTTATACTCTAGAAGCGATGCATTACAGAAGCGAGTGATGAAAAAAATGGGCTCGATGATATTATTCTGCAATTAGGGCTGCAATGATTGCCATGAGTACAATGCTGATGGATAGAGTTTGATAATTATATAGTGTTTTTATATAGGGATGTCTGGGATGAAACTAGGATTACTGGAATCAGCTAGTGTACCTTATTATTAGTATTATTTATTATTTATTATAATTAAATTGCCTACCGGTAGGGTTTAACAAAAAATGCTTATGTACTAAGGATTTGGAGCGGACAGTGGGGAATATATACTTTCTGACATTTTCTGTCAAATAGAAAAAGGTGTAACCAGGTACTTTTTTATTTTAGGATCTGGTCAGATACAATACATTCATGTACCT
This sequence comes from Anopheles minimus, assembly GCA_000349025.1. Taxonomy (NCBI): domain Eukaryota; kingdom Metazoa; phylum Arthropoda; class Insecta; order Diptera; family Culicidae; genus Anopheles; species Anopheles minimus. Next base: position 1,410,752 of record KB663666.1, read on the forward strand.
GTTCCGGTACACCAGGTCCAGCGATACTTTCCCAATCACTACACTGAAGGCGTTGGAACAAATCTCAATGAACCAACGCCATCTAACAACAAGGAACTGTACCATTTAAACGCGAGCTGTGACAAATCCTGTGACGGATAAGAATAATATAGGTAAGATTTTATACATATCCTTCATGGTCAATACATATATAGGTCTTTCACCTATGTAGAGAAAAAAGAATGATGTTGGAGAAAAAAAAGTTATAAAGCAGTTGGTAGAGCTTTATTAAATGATTCCTTCTATCAACTTCTTCTGTAATTTCTTTTTATAGAATTTAATTAATTTTGTGGCGCTTACCCATAAGCAATTGTAATACATACAGCAGCGAGCAGAATTATAGAGAGATAGGAGTTTAGAGATAGTCGTGATTGGTCGATGGTTAATAGTATAGGTTAAAATAGGATAGGCAATTAGGGTGTAAAGCATAAGTAAGATTTAGGGATACATAGGAAGTAAATAAATTAAGATTGGATTAGATTGAGTAAATTTTGTATAAATATCAACCTAGGTTTTAAGAAACGGCAGACTAAGTTTTGACTCGTTTGGAAGGCAACAAAAATAAAGTTTGAACCTCAGTTCCCCGGTACGTTTCTTCAAAAATTCTTAAACATTGAAATACCCCAATATAACGCAATGAATATTCGATTTGTTCGTAGCATTACAAATAGGTCAGCAGTAGTTATTAAATAACTCTATCGAGCCTTTATTCTAAACGCCCAATATCATTAGGGAGCCCGATAATCATAGTCATGATCATAACTGGTTCCATCAACAAACGAAGACATGCAGGAGGCGCAGACCACTGGGCGGTAGCATAGAAATGGCCGTTCAAATATGTTCATTTCAGCACCACATAACCGATACGTACCAATTATTCCAACATTCCCGAAGATTACACCATTAATATGCCAATAGCCAAACGCTGATTAATTCTTTACGAGCCCGGCATCATGCAGGGGACCAATCATGCGCAATTGTTTGCCCTGATGTAGTAACTATGTGTGTGTGTTTTTTTTACTCCTGAAAGGACTAACATTTCATATCTCTCGTATCGATCGATAGGAAAACATCCCGTATCGATGGCTCCAAGCAAACAGACCGGGTGCTCATCGATGTACCCGTCGGCGGCACGTTGTAAACAAATAATCAACGTATCAAAACTAACCCAAGGCCAACAAACTACCATGCCGGAAAATTGGTAAGGAAATGGATCCAGAGAGAGAGAGAGACTGTGGGAAAACGTGCTGTGAATATCGTGCCAGGCAGTGCACAAACCGATGGACCCCGACATGTATGTGTGCCGGAACGACAGAACCTCTGGAAAGACACATTACTCTTCGCTTCACCGTTCCAAAGGTTCCAGTAATGGGGCTCCTTTAGGACTCCGTTTTATTGCAGAACCCACTGCCGGTGGATGGAGTTGCTTTGGGGCATAAATTTTCCTCGATTGCAATCGAGAGCCTTCCTACGCCACCATATTCCTACGTAATGAGTTTCCCCGGTAGCACCTAGATTTGCTTTCTTCAAGCACAATGTCTGGTGGAAAACTCTTTAAGAAACCGGCACAACAAGACAAATGCTTGTAGATGAATGAGCTAACTATTACCGAGTAGAGTATTTATCGTCGTTCATTTTGAATGTCAACCACCCCACTGTAATTGTGGTGAAATGAAAAGTTGCAACACTTTTCACCCCAACACCGGGTAAAATTTACTGTGATCGCCACATTTGAAAGGATACGTACATCAGCTACTTGGCAGTGAAATGGAAACGAGCACCATCCATGTCTAACCGGAAGCTTGTATGTGTTCGAATGGGTCCAATGCAGGAATAGGATCTCCACATGGATGTGGCGGTTAGTTGATCCGAACCGGTGTGTTATTCCTAAGTACCAATAAACCCCCGGATCCGTGGGGCAGACTTTTCCCGACAGTCGCTTCCTGCGCTGTGTAAATACGATCCGTACTCGTGCTATTTCCCAGCCAGCCAGACAAATAAGTACCACCGTTTCTCCCTTCAGCGCGCGTATGTGAGCCTCCTCCTCCAGCTCCATCCGGGGCATTATGGTGTGTCATGCAAAATTTATGATTTACGGACGAGTAATTCAATAATGCAAGGATACAAACCACCGGGTACGTATATAATCACGACAGAAAATGGCAAAATAGCGAACCTCAATTTGGCTGACTGCTGCTCGTTGGCAAAACAACGGCACCGACCGCTCGATGGCTATATGGTGTTATCCCTATTATGTTGCGGATCGTTACAAGGATGGATTATAAAACCATTCGAAAGGAGGATATGCTGTGCAGCGCAAGTATTTGTTTTATAACTACCCCAAATCGGTCAGCATTATGCGCCGATGAGTTATTAGGGGTTGTTAGGGATGATGGAAATCCTTTTTCTAATAACATGATCCTCTGAATTCGAACATTTTCTTGTATTCTTCACATGTTAAGGTAAAGATTTTCTTTCGTTATTCCTTTTTTCCTTCATTTTGTTGTTATTTTTCGTTTTTGATTGAATTTTGGTGAAATTGACCGTATATTAATTTCACTTTCAGCCTTTTTTTAATTTTTCTTTCTTCTGTTTCGCTTTGATATTCGTAGACATTTGTCTAAAATCTTTTTCTAATATTTTTGAGGCTCTTACATATTTTTTTCTGCGCTTTAGTAAGGTTTTTTTTGCTCTCTTTTACATAATAGGATTCTCAAATTAGTTCTAAAATTTCTTTTTTCTGTTTTTTGTTTTCTGTATGCATGGATTGATATCTTTTTTTACATTTTTTGTTTCTATTTTACATCATAAACTACACAAACACTTAAAAAAATCAATTAGTTGAAAAAAAGGGTTTCTGTACCGTTTCCTTCAAACGACAGGACTGTGAAGGGTTTAAAATTAAAAGTAACTAAAAGATTCACACTTATAATACTCCAGCATGTGTTTTAGGAATTGTTTTAGCGATATATCATTATCTTCAAATAAATTTTCAACATTATTGATTGAGTATTTTATAACATGAAAATGCAAATAGAAACATTATGAAATGCCTTTAAAAAACTAACAAGTTATAGCTGAATACACAAACCTAATTACAGTCGTTGCCACAAAATTTTGACTCTAAGGCATCAATCTTTGACTGCAAGTAACCAATGTTTGACTCTGAATAAAAACAGCAAGAATTCAATAGTTTTTGTGAACAATTGAATAAAATCAAACCAGAATAAAATAATTGTAATGATTAAGTATATGATTTGATGTATAAATAATAAATAAAATTGTTGAAAGAATATTTTAATCACGATATTTTATTAAATTTTAATCTCTGACTGTTAACTTCATTAGTGTTTTCCTTGGTAAAAGCTTGTTGTAAAGACTGAGTGTAAGTTAGGTTTTTATTTATTTATTTATTATTTGATTATGACGGCGCTTTGCCGTATTGTCAGCCTATCGCTGATATTTACAAACATATCAAGGCATTTCCTCCTTGATTTTTTTTTTGCCTTATCCCGGGCTTACTCGGCTGCTGTGTTTATGGCTGTGTTGTTGGGATTGAAATGTTTGATGTTGTTGTTGCTGTTGTTTTTTATGTCCTGTTGTCCTGTTGTGTATCCGGTGCTATTGTTCATATTGTGGTTTTTGTGGAGACTATTGTTCCTAGGGCCAGGATGTGATGGTGATGGTGTGGCTTTGTGCTGCGATCAGGTCGCTCGTGACTGCACCAACCCTGTGCATTTCGGGTGAATCGGGAAAGTTAGGTTTTTATCCATTTATGAAACTTCTTGTCATGGCTTTTTACTCTTAATTATTGCATTTTATTGATTTGTAAGTGAAGGATGGAAAGAAATAGCTGGAAGCACTGTTGAAAACAATTCTCGGATTTCCTACTAGCCTGTTGAAGTTACTAAAGTTAGCTGAAGGCTGTTATTGAAGGTTGGTTTGGAAAAGAAATAAATAGAAATTGTAATAATTGAACACACATTTAATAATGTTAGATTTTCGTGTCTGCGATGTAAATCAATAAAATTGGCTGTAATGTGACAATATGTTATGGCTTATTGTCAAAAATTGGTGCCTTCGAGTCAAAAGTTGATGTGCTCTGTCAAAAATTGGTGACTACGAGGCAAAAATACGTGCATTAGGGCCGAAATTTGACGACATCGACCATATATTATAGTTTCATAAAGAATTGCCAAAGTTAGCTACTGTTACGAGAAGAATATATTTTGTAGTTAATTCGCAACTTATAAAATGAAATGATTTATATGCTGTGTGCAGTTTAGCAAGCTCACCATAGAAAAAATGCAAACAGTTTTAATTTAACTTTTCTTTATAAGCAATCTATCTTTCACACGCTGTATACTATAATCTCCGCATAAAAAACGATTATCACCACTAAGAATCAAAAGTGTTCGTTGATCTGCTTAAGCACTAGCGACCTAAATCGAAAAGAAAACAATGAAAACGTGCAAGAGAAATGTTAAAACTCGCCGCGAAAAATGGAAGAATCATAACATCAACGGGGCTTAGAAGATTCACCGGCACTACATAAGGACAATCCAGCGGGCAAGCAATAATAATGCAATTTAAAACTTCACCAGGTGCTGACACAGAAAGCTCGAACTCCTGCTTTCGGCCAACGCCGAAGACCGGAACGTTTATTTTCTTTGTCCAGAAGGTGCTTAATGCAAAAATCCGTCGTGCAGTGCAGAACAGCACCAAAACAGCAGCTGGAGAAGGTGAACAATTTAAATCCACCCACACAGCAGGTGGGACAGTTTCATTTTAAATGTCCTTTCTACCCCTTGAAAGATGTTGCTGAATAGTCGATGGGCGGGAAGAATCACCGACGGGTAGAGAAATATGCAAATTGCATCCGGAAAATGTTGCATTTCCACTTAAGGTTTTGCCGGTGGCAAAACTTTGCATCCAGCGTCGGGATGCTGCTGCAGCTGCAGTGTGCCCAGTAGTAACAGCACCTGCCGGAAGCGGGCGAAAGAAAACGTCCACAGAATATCGATCTTTTGGCTATTGTCCGAAAAGACCCTAGAGTTAGTGAGAGAGAGTTGCGTGTACCCTACGGCAAACGATGCTTAATGTTTTGCCGTAGCAAAAACCAGCTAAATGGAATGAGTTCATTGAAATGCAAAGCTAGCATACTTTTGAGAATAAAGTGTATACCGCACACGTACTAAAAATTATATCATTCTCTTTTCGTTCAAACTAAAAAAAAACACTAGACGCTAGTGAGTGGGTAATTGAACATTTTAACTGTCTTTCTTACTGGACCAAAGCGATTGTAATTTAATGAATCATTTTTCCTTTATGAAAATCAAATTGTTCCTTCTTTTATTCTATTCAATTCAAAAACAGTTAATAAATTTTTCGTTGCTCTTCTTTATTATTATTTGTCATTTAAAGTATGCATTACACACACTTTAATTTCATTTTTATTTGAAATATTCGTTTTAAATTATATTTTTAATTTTATATAATGGAGGCGCCTAATGCGGCAGTGGACGCGTGAATAATTTTGTTTAGTGAATTTAGCAAAGTTTTGGTTTTTTAGGACTAATAAAACAATTAATTTACTCTTGTTAATATGGGTGTATTCCTGTAATAATTTTCTTATTGCTAATTTTCTTTACTATTTTTACTATTGCTCTTCCAAGTAACGGAAGCTGCAAAGTATTTTTTTCGTAGGGATAATCGTCCAAGGGAAACTGATTTTTTTTGTGTTAGTTAACTCAGCAGAGCATTCAAACTAAAAAGGTTTGTGTTTTTTTAATCTTCATACCATAATTTACTAGATATTGTACTCTATTATTTACAGCATTCGAAGTATATTCTTGCTCTCTGTAGAAATGAGGGGAAGATGATCGATAGTATAGTATGTGTGGATGATTGAATATTAAGAAAGAATTAAGTTTTGCTTTCTCGTCTTTTTATTACTTCAATTGTTCTTTTTCTCGTACGTTAAGTAAACATGAGAGTATATTCTAATTCTGGGGACTCATTGGGAGTTGTTTAATAGTATTTGTGAGCTTAAGTTAAAAGGAAAGGCACGATTCACTTTCTCCAGTGCCAGGACGACTTGATTTTCCAGCAAAGCTGGACCATCATCAAGAGGATATGAATCATAGGTGGCTGTTATTTATTTGATTTGTTGTATTTGTATGTGATGGTTAAGTCTTGCACTCCGAACCAAATGATGCTCCATAGTTTTAGGCCGAAAACACACGAAGCGAGTTTGCCGCGGTGCGAGTAAAAACGCGCCTTGTTTGGGTTGTCAATTATGGTATAACATCTGTCAAACAGGCGAGTAAAACGCGCTTCATGTATGGACCCATCCGCATTCGTTTGAATTATTAACGGATCTGCCATCGTTTGTTTACAATTGTTTCATATAGGTCAGGTATTTGCAGCATAAAATGAGCCGCCGTGAGCTAAACGTAGCCGCTTCACGTTCTACCAGTGCCTGGGCAAATTTTATTCGCTTGCATATAGCGTCCACTCAGCCAAGCGCTTGAAGAGAATGGATGCGCCAAATGCTTCGCGAAAGAGATTACCAAGCTAGTCGTCTCTTGGAATCCATTTTAAAGGAAAAATTGGATAAAACGATTATCATTTTCATGCGTTTACCGAAACACCATTCACAAATCAACCACAAAAAATGTAAACAATGAGAAAATGTCATCAATCTCGCTACCGCGTAAACGCAGAGTTGCTGCACTTCAGCAACTCTGCGATACAGCAGGCGAGATAGCAGCCGCGGCAGATTTGACAACTGAACTGGTATACGAAGTGGTATAAACTAGCCGCGTTTTACTCGCACCGCGGCAAACTCGCTTCGTGTGTTTTCGGCCTTAGATCAGAGAAAAGTGAGTTGATTGTGTTTGGGATACTATGCAACGTAGTAAGCTTTTGTTTCTTAAGCTATTTAACATTGTGTACTAGATAGTTTACTCTGTTTTCGCATTTTTCGAAGAATCTTATTGCTCTCAATAAAAATGGAAATTGATTAGTAGCATCGAATGATAAGAAAGAAACTAGTTTTATTTTATCCAGTTTCGTTTAACACGTTCTTTACCATTGTTGGGTGCTATGACTCTTAATACTCACTCTCACAAAAGGTAAGACTGTCACCCATTTGTAGATGACATGGCATTGAACGTGTAAGTCAGTTTTTCTTTTTCTCGTTTTTTTAGTAAAAGGAAGTGGATATTATAGTTCTGAAAACAAAGAGGAAATATAATGTCTTTCTGTGTTTTATCAATGGTATTAAATGATCATATCCGAAGATTGTAACAACAGATGATCATGTGCATTCTTTTGTTTCTCTCATTGTACCTTATCGCATTTTGTTTTAAATATTGTAGCCATATTTTTGAAATTCCACCAAATTATCACGTTTCGCAAGTCTTGTCAAGAAACTTAATATTATCCTTAAAAATAAATATCTTTCGTGTGTACTTTTTCATAACAGGTTCAAAGCTCAATTCCGGTTCTTATTACCACTCATAATTGACCAGCACTAATTGTCAGCAGCTGGTGTAACCCTGTCTGATGGATTTGGAAAACATTGCGACCCCATTTGTCATCCCAAAAAACCCCCCATTCATTCTTGTTCTGCTCGAAATGCCGTCCAGAAACCAATGCTTTGCGACCGTTTAATCATATGCAACGTAAAGCTTGGTTTGCTGACATATAAAATATGGACATTTTGCAAATGTACGTTGCGTAAAAGCACGAAAATTAAAAATTATTACACGCATTACCATTAGCACAGCACGGCGGCGGATGATATGATCCGACCCCGGACGGTCCAGTATTCCGTTTCCAACCGCTAATTGCAATCATCAGTGCTGTCATTATCACGTGCTTTTTGCGCTCGGTACACATTCCCAGGTCACGCATACCGAGTGGCTAAGGGCTTTTCCTTCGTTGCTAAATTCTTTTAGCGTTTTGTTTTTTGTGTGTTGGTTATTATTCTATCACGTCCACCGTAGGCCTTGTAATGGCCTACATCATTAGAGGATGATGATGAAATTTTTCCACCCGAACGTCGCTCGGATAAGAACCCCAAAAAAATGTCAATCCTGCTCATCATTATCACCTTTTTACCATCAAATCCAATAACCATCGTTAGCAGTAACATCACTTTCCATTCTCGGCAGCTTTCGGTGATTTTTATCGATGTTTTCCTATAGGCAGCATAAGGGAAAATCTCTCAGAGATTGGAAGGTAAGAACAATAGGCGAAAAGATTATATAAAACCTCCATTTCAATATGATTTTTCGATCTCTCAGTCTCCAATTATTTTAATACCATTTCAACACAATTTGATTATCTTTTTGAACGTATTGCACACATTTTATATTTCATTCTGCCATTGATGATTACTTCTGTTCGATGTCTTCGATCTGACCGGTGGCTCCCACGTACATTTGTGTTTATTTTTACTGTCATGTCACACCGTCAATATTGTCTCGGGCGTGTCAAAAGCGCGCCTGCCCGGCACTATTTGATTGCAATGATCAACGTACTTTATGAGCTACTCGCGATTCAAAATATCATCCCCCTGTTCTTCCTGTTTGAGCTAGTAAACCGGTACACAAGGAGGGGGGGGAGGTGGTTTCCCCCTCTCGGTGACTCAACTCAATTTCAACAGAACACATTTTTTCTTTTGAATCTCACACGATCAAAGAGTACCGTCGGTAATCCGTGAGAAGCGGCAGAATGGTGATAATTCAGCTGAAGTAACTGTTGATGTGCGCCATTAAAATAAAGAAGACGCCCCCGACCAAAACAAATCTCAACACATTGAAGTCGTTTTACACACCACAAAAATAATAACAATAATAATAATAAATTCAAATGTAGTGTGATTACCTTAAGTCGTACTAAGCATGGCCCGAAGGTTAAAGGATGAGCTCATCTGCTATGTTTATTTGGATGATATTTTCGTTTTATGTTGTACTGTGACATAATCTGGTCAAATAAATGGTTAAAGTAGTTTTGGATTACAATTTAAACATGAAAAAAAGCGTATCTATTTTTTATTATTAAAAATATTGTACATTTTATAAAAGATATAAAAAATATATAAATGTAAATTTATCGTAACAGAAACATAGGTTAGAGTACCGTCAATCTGTAGAAATCAACTATAAATGAATTACTAATTGATAAACTTTCCATATAAAGAAGATTCGTATAAAACAATAACAAAAAGCACATGAAAACGGTTCCCGTTTGTGATTGCGACAGTCACAATGTCACATAACAAGCTAAGAGAAGTGAATTAATTTAATGTTTCACATCCGAGTGTGTATTGTATGAGCGCTTTATGCTCGGAAAAAGTTTAGCATTCGATTCATGAGACAAACACAACACACCACCAACCAGGCTTACCGTGTGGTGCCGGAGGACACCGTACATTAGCATTGCAAAAGTTTGCTACAACTAGTTTCCTGCTCCATTTAATTAGAGCCTGTGTAGTAGTGACGATGGGAAGCCGGACGGGAACAAGAGTTTCAGCCGCTTTCCAATTATCGGTATTGTCCTAATGCCTAATGCTCGTGCGTTTGTTCTGCAAAACAAAATGGGATCACCATTGTAATACGGCCTTTCGTCAAGTGGCGTGTTTCCACTAAGCGTAATTGATTGTACTGTACGCTGTCGTGTAGGCTGGGTGGATGCTGATAAACTTCCGCCTTGGGCGGGTTTTGCGCTTGATGAGAAAGAGTAACTATCGCCATTCTTTGATGCTTTCGTGTAGGATGTTCTCTTGTTGAAAGGGCTCGAACAATGAGCACACATGATAGGAAAAGGAACAAGTTTCTTGCATGTTGAATTGATTTCTACATGCAAATAGGGAAGTTTCTCTTACTGGAAAAAAGAACATCTTGCTCTCGTTGTGTGTCTGTGAAGCACAAGTGTCTTTGTGAAGGAAGATAACATGTTCGTTAATGTTATTTCGAAATGAGATAAGTTGACAAATTGTTAACAATTAACAATTGCTTTTCCTTTGTTTATAATATGAACCTCTGAATATTCTTTCCTTACATTTGATTGAGATTTTGCATACCAATTTTACTCTGTCGCTTCCTTCGAGCCATTTGTAGGCAGAATTCTTTCTAAGCTTGGTATTAATTTCATCGTCTTATGATAATAAATAATTAGTTAAATTTGTTTCCAAGGAAATTTTTCAATTCTATTCTTTAATTTATTTTAATGGAAAAAAATAGCTGTTTTTATGTTATGTTAATAGCTATTTGACTAAATTAAAAATTATCGAAAATTAAGGAAAAATTATCATTTATCACAAGAACAACCTAATCGTACATTTCGGCAGTTCCGGTTTTTAATAACATATTATTAAAAAGTTACATTAAAAAAAAAGATTAAATAGTCACCATCATAAGTAACGAGCATTGAATGTTTTCCAACCAATGTAAATTATGTCATAGAAGTTTGAACCAATTAGTTATAATCAGTAACTTTAACTGTTACCTATTTTAGTTTTTAAGTAGTTATATTCAGTCATTGATACAAGTCATTGGGCAAGCCTTTAATCTAAAAACATCTAAAAAAATCATTTTTCAAAATTATAAAGAAGTTAATTATAAGAAAACATTATCGTTTCGGTTTAAAATAGCTCTTCGGGTTCTGTAAAAACGCTCGTTTAAGTATGTCAACACATTGCAACAAGAAAACCATTGTTCCATTCACAATCCGCTAGCAAGCACTCAACCAGTGCCAGCAATTCTTTGTCGCTTATGAACTAATTCCGCATGCAAAACGGATTCATTCAACTTTCTTTCCCCCCGGTGGATTAGCTCGTGCGCTAACTCCCATCGGTGCGCTCTAGTTCTATTCGTCCCAAAACTACCATTCCTGTCATAAGGACTGTTGTTTTCCCTCGTGGGTATGGCTTCGTTTGTATGAACTCATGCGAAAACTGTGCTTTAAATGGAATGCAAGCGTACAATGGAAGGAAAAAGTGGAACCGTTTCGTCATCTGCGGTGCAATGCAAATTTCAAAGGACTTAAAGATGCGGAAAGGCGTTGGATAATTTCTTAGTAAAACAGCAGTTGAAAGAGATGAAGCTTGGATGGTTGGGCTTCGAATCGTAATAGTACTAATATGTTATCACAAATTTGCCTAAAACTACACAATACGTCCTAGAGCCTAAAACTATACAATACGCATTACTTCAATGTTTAATCGATGAACAGTGACTTAAAAGTTATTCTCTAATAACTTTTCTAATAACGAATATTTTAGAATCAATTTTTGATAAAAACTATATTTTTGAATAAAAAATTTAATCTATAATATTCCTTAATTAGAATAGTTATAAGAGAAAATATTGTTGTTTTCCTTGTACTTTTAAATCAGTTGTTTTTTAAATCAGTGATAAAAATTATTGAAGAGAAACAAAACTACGGACGGGAATAATGTAATAAATTCATATGTGTAAGGAATATAATTTTTAAATAAGGTTGAAATCTAATTAACACATCGATTTTTTCCCCAAACTACAGGACCTATGAATACTGTGTTAAATACTCGGAAAGAATCCGTCCAAGGCTTTGCGTATGGCAGGAAATGTAAGAACATTAAAAAATATATATAATAATATAAGTAATAGAATGACATTCCATTTAAAGCAATATATTTCGTTAACATCTAAATCCTTGTTACAACTTAAAATAACAATTGGATGAGTTAAGTGAAAACAAAGGACTCACGATTGATTAAATGCATTACAATCATAAAATGCTAAACCTATTGCATTTTGGTATTGCTCTAAATCAGCAATCTTTAATTTATAAAAAATTTAGATCATGTAACAAATTCATTCAAAAATTATAAAAAAAAAACTATTGATATTGGTTTATATAAGTCAATTTCTTATAGACTAGTATGATACTGTTCACCGACGTAATCAATTTTCTACTAAACGAATGGAAAATTGGCTCTTAATTTGTTCTGCAAATCAACCGCACTGTATTTTGTACCCAAGCATAAATTATGCATTATTCAAACTACTAGTAGAAATTATAATTTAAAGTAGTGGTGAGTTGGTTTTAGATAAATGTTTCAAACATTTGATGTAACAATTTGGTGGATGCGATAACCGATTTGTAGATAAATTGTTATATATTTATTTGAAACATGTGTAAAAACATGTGTAAAAATTGTATTTTTCTGTAAGTTTCATTAATAAGTTGATAAAATGCTAGTAATAATTTGTAAAATACCTATTTTCCTTACTGGTTTTATCGAAAAAGCTGAAAATTATGTGTGTTCTTTTTTTTACATCTCTGTATTGAATTAAGAAATTTTAACAAGCTCTTTCAGGGCTTTTTAAAAATAATTGTGAGTTACAGTTTATTATAATTACATTTATAAGTAGACAACCTATTTTGTTATAAATAATTGAAATAATAAATTACACTAATAATTCGAACAACTCTTTCGTTACACTTTCAGGAACAATAAAATCAACCAGCTAAAATATGTGAACCAAAGCAAACGCATTTGCAAAACTGAACTGAATTAAAAAAGGAAAAAAAATGTAATAAAACCCACACTCTCACCGAGGTTATGGTGCTAGCTGATCGGTATATATTGGTGCGACAATTTTCGCGCCTTCGCACCTTTTCTGGTCCGTGCCCTGACCTTACTAAACACAGCCAGCGGGGCAGACGATCCTTCCCAGCACACTGTGTTCGATGCGTGGGCCACTACCTAAGCGTTTTGTTTATGGTTATGTCTGTTCCGGGGAGGATAATTAAATGCACTGTGAAGCGTTCGTCCCAGACACGTTCTTCGGTGTCGTGGGAAGATATTGGATGCAAGAGCGCTGCACCAAGACGTTCGATGGATTACTGTAATGGAAAAGTATGTTAAACACGGTGCAATAGAAAAAAGGGGGTTATTATGGTACAAGTGTCACATTTTGGATTAATATTATGCACATTAGTTAGTTAAAATCACATTTTTAATAAATTGAATAATAATTTAAAAATGGAAGATTATACGACAAGTGCCTCAAACGGTTTCCTGCCCAATAAATAACGGATTAATTCCACCGTGTCTGAATATTATTACAACAAATTGGACAGTTTTGTTCGTTTAACACCTTCAAACGCAATACATCACACCACACTTCCGGGGTGTGTCGGGAAGCGTCCTGTCATCTGCCAGACAGTCGACAGTCTAATTGTGTTGTACCGGGCCACTCCTCTTCATACGGGTGAGGCTGTTCTTCAACCTGTCCCAGGTCCAGTCCAGGGTGGGACGCCGAAGACAACAACAAGCCTTTAAAGAGACCCTTTTTTCAACCGGCAAAGACCACCCAGCTGGTGTCTAATCTTTATCGATGCATAAAATTGTACATTTTATTGAAATATCGTGTAGGATGGCTTGTTAATAAGATTTACTCGGCACGGAAGGCTATAAACAAGAAGCTAAGCGACTGTGTATTATTAAGAAGAAAAAACAATAGATTCACGTATAATCTCGATTATATGATGTAGCACGTTGACGAAGTTTTTGGAATGCAATTTTCAGGGGCGACTGTCTGAAAAGTTCATCATCATCGTTCCGTGCAGAATTTCCATAATTAATTGCACATAAACCTTCGCAGGGCTAGACGGACGGATCCTCTCCACCTCTCTCGATCTCTATTGCTTGATGCATGAAAGTTGGTAAACTATGAAAAAGTTGTAAATTTATTAACAAGCCAAATCGAGCCAGCCAGTTCGTCCTGTGCAAAAGGAACCCCTTTGTCCGTAGGGTGTAAAATTTTCTTTACAGGTAGTGACGAACGATCGTTTACGGTTTAGCTGGAGGATATGAATCAGCAATAATCTTCCCTGTTCAATTCTGCAGCTCGATTGAGGAGAAACCTTGAAGTTTTTTTTAAATTTTTTTGTATCCAAACATTTGCATCACAATAGAGTACTGGTTGGTGTGCCTGTGGGTGGTAAATGTTGGTATTGAAATAAAAAAAGGAAAACCCCCGAGCAAGGAACAGCAGGAAAACCTTGGGCTCACAGTTGTATTGTTAGGTAAAGCCAAGCTAAACCCATCGGGCACACGCGTTACATACGTTACGTTCGCGTTTCGCATTACATGTGTTTATGTTTCGGCTCGGAACGCAAGCATAAATTTGTAGCTTCACGGGCAGTGGTGTGAAACAGAACGGTAAGGGAGGAAAGGGAGGGTCGGAAGTATGGAAGGAACTATTTACGATACAGTAACATCGTGTTCCGTACATACACAGGGCGGCAAGTGGGGACCGTTTTGCGCAGGAAGGCACCAAGGTAGCCGGCGTTCATTAAAAGGCTCGTTCGCCTGCTCGTTCCGAGCATGATGCTGTGGAGCCATCGGGGTTTAAGCATAGGAGTGGGTGAAAGCGGAGGAACAGTTGCATCGTCGCTTCGGAGTACCGAACCTGCTAGGATGTATTTTTCCGTCCCCAGCTTAACTTATTCCAGGCACACACCGTGACGCAGCTTGCAGTGTTAAGTGTGCTTGTTTTTTAAAGACCGAACTGCTGGTTGTTCGGTGTGGATTGAGCAACAGTTAATCGCACAATGTAAGCACATTTTGCTTATAAAGTTGGTAAGATAGAGGGTAGTATCTATGGTTTAATATTATAAATTCTTCAAATTTTTATTTTATTTTATGTCAATTAACCGTGTATCTGGTTATCTATGCAACTAGGAAATGACAGTTTCATAGGCAATTTGACCTATTGTGAAAAATTATGAAAATTTAATTCAAGTCCTTAGTAATCGATAAACTTTGCTGAAGTTTTTACTAAAATTTCCGGTTCCTTTTTTAGCAATACATTGAATAGAAAAATAAAACCGAGCCCACCTACAATACATTATAGACGCAAAGCTCCAATGTATCCAAAGTCTGAATTCAGACGAGCCCGGATTATCGGATTCCCAATGTGTTTAAAGTATTTATTCCATATCATTCATATTTTTTCATTAGCCTGGAAATTTAAAAAAAAATCGGAAAAACAAACCAGCAGTGATATGAGTTGTTGCACCATGCATGAGAATATAAATAATATGTTTTTTATATGGCTATAGCAAAACTTGTGTTTATTATACGACAAATCAAACATTTTTCAGTTAAAGCACAATATGTAACTTTGAGGTCAGAACCTCTTAGTAGATTTATTAATTTAGATTGTCAAGAAGATGATGAGTTTTGATTTGTTCATTTGTTTGTTTCTTGCCTATTATTAATAATTCGCAGATTTTTTTTAAACTAGTAATCTTTTTTTTAATGAAAACGAAGTAAGTATAGCAAATAAAAAAAACAAACAAACAAACTGAATCAATGTATTGTTAAAGCAAAGTAGAAATAGAACAAAACATATCAAGTCAAACAAAAAAAGAGAATTAAAAATATCTCGTCAATATATGTTTGCAAAAGTAATTTTCATACGTTATTAACTTAACCTATAAACATATGAAATTAAGCACAATTTAAGTTTCAGTCGCTGTGCAAATTAAACCATATAATTATAACAAAATAGATGAAAAGGGTGAAACGAAATTTTACACCGATATTATACAAAAAATACTTAAAACAAGTAAATGAAATCATGCCACAAAAAATGGTAAAGATATTGACAAAGAATTTTAGAATAGTGTCGAATATGCGAATAATAAAACGATACAAAATTAAACAGATAAAACTACTGAATGCGACAACAGCAAAAAACAAAAATGATAACCACTTGAAATTTATAGTCAATATAACCTTAAAAGCGATTCAAAGACGAACACTTCATAAAATTAGCAATGATTTAAAATAATTACGAATATAAATAAAATTTTTGCTCAGTTTAAGCTAAAGCTGTGTACACTACTGTTTTGCGCTGTAATGTAACGATACTTGTTTTTAACTTACGCCCCAATGATGCTGGATACCGAAGACACAACACCGGTAGCGTACAGGAAGCGTAACGCGTGGCAGTTGTTATGAGCATCACGATTTATTGACCATTTTGACCGGAAAATGGTTAAGTGCAAAAAAGGAACAGCAAGAAAAAAGAATGGAAAAAAAGAAACAGTTGATATGAATTTAATACAAACCGATCGCTCACATGGTGGAAGCTTACGGAGCTAATTTTCGTATCGATTTATTGTTCTGACGGGCGGTTGTAAAAGTTCTTGTGGCGCTTTTAAAGTTCCCTAGAATGGTAAAATGGAAGGATCTTTTTGTCAAATGATAGCACGTAATTTGAATCACACCGCAACGCGGGGGCCGGGTAATGAGCACTCCACTCAGCCAGCATATCGAGTGATAATTGTTTCATCGTTAAGATCCTTTTGCACGAAACTTGAGCTGTCGGAGTGTCGGAGAGTGGGTGAGGGTTGCTTCCGACCAGCCACTTTGGCAAACGAGGAGCAAGTTTTAATTTGGATGGGTTTTTCGGCTTCAACCTCTAGTACGCCCCGACTCTTGCCTGGCTGCTTAATATTCATGCGAAATTGGAAGGGCTTTACACTGAAGATCAATGAAAAAGTCATTTAAAACCGAACCGTATCTTGGATTGGGAAGTAAGGAGAAGGTTGCAGTTGCAATTGGTGCAATCTGTAGTACATTTCGGTTGAGCAAGTTGAGATCCGTGTTCCGTTCGGTCTTCGGTTCGGTTGCATTTTTGTGTGATCGAGGGGTTTGGGATGGTAAAACTTTGTCAATTAGGTTTGCTGCTTGTTTTTGAGCGATGGTTAATGAAAGAAAATTATATTCGCCACGAGGATCCCCTTGACTAGTTGTCCTAATTGCATTTTGCAAAACCCTCGGAAGGATGATTACATTTGCGGTGCAGAAATGAGGATTGCTGTTAAAGTAAATGAGACGGATTTGTTTTATTGCAATTAGATTAAATGATGTACAATTTAAATGATTATAATTGAAGAAAGTTTTATTTGATTGTGTAAGTTGTAGTTTTGTTATGTTTTTTATTTAACTTATCTATAACAAGGATGAATAATAAATTTACTGTTTTTTGTGCATTTTTGTTTCATGCAATTTACAAAATTACAATTGAGAGAATATTTGAAAAGAAACTATAATTTAGAGTAACAGGAATAGTTTTTGTGATCTACAATTTTGATGTAACATTATTAAAATGAAGTATGTTAATTTCTGAACAATTATGAAGGTCTAAAATTCCCCCAATAAAGAACTTTTCTTAGTTTCATTTGGGATGTATTTCTTTTTCGAAGCTTAATGTTAAACTTATTTAAACAACATTTTCTTAAACTCATTTAAATGATTTATTTTGTTCTTTATGATATATTATTTTAATTTAGTTCAAATTGTAAAGTAAAGATCGGTGTTAAAAGTTTATTTGCCAATAAATTTCCTGTTGTTTTAATTGCATGCTGGACATGCTTGTACAATTTCGATGGATGATATTAAAACGGCACCGGAGTTTACCTGAATACTATATTTCAATGTCAGATAATTGTTAGCACTTTTTCATAAATTTAAAATAATCTTAGATGATTTTGATGAAAAAATTGCATTGTAATAATGAAGTACGAATAAGAGAAGAGGAAAAGACGATAGGCATGATTTTATTAGTTATGTAATTAGAGAATTATTAATCAAAGGTCAAGACAAGAGAAACCATATTATTTAAAAAAAGGTTTTAAAATCTTTGGCTCACTTCAAGTTACGAGTCTGCACTATTCATCCAATCATGAGCAGATAATATAAAGGCTTGAAAAAAATTATATAAAAATATTTAAATTTGAAAATTAAATTTAGACTATTTATTAATGGAATAGAAAATTATTCAAAGGACATTTGTACCACTACCTAATTGATATACCATATGATTCTAAAAGATGGGTATTTTGTGTTTTATTATTTCTAAATTGTTTATTGTTTTTTTTTTTAAGGTGCATCACTTATGAGGTTTAATGACATTTTACACTCTGATCCTTTGTTTTTGAAAAAAAAAATAGAATTTTAATAGTTGATTTTCATAGTTAATTAGTATCTGGTTGGAACCGAATGTTCAAAGACCAAAATCAACGGAAAAAGCATTTGTTTTTAATCTTTTTAAATTTTAACGATTTCCCAAGTAAATATGTTGAAAAGGATTAGTAACGACACTCCAATTTAGAGCAGACCTGTAAACGGTTCTCTACATTAAACCCCTTTAAGTACACCGCCAGATGCGTTACTGCGGCCACTGCCAGCAAATGCAACACGCTTCCCCTACTGCAGTAACACGAAACTCCTGCAACATTCTCCATGTTGCAATGCGTGGAATTTAACCGCGTGCTGCAGCAACCCACCACTATTGTAGCACGCTCTCAGTAACGCTCTCAGTATCTCTCACTAAGAGCGAGCCAACGCAAACTTAACGAAAGACCTAAACGAACGGTGAAGCTGCGAGATAGCAAACAACCCCCGGGGGCCAAAGTGCGGGCCGCTAGAAAAGGATGCTGCGAACGGTTTCTCTCACGCACATTTTCCGTGCGTCCGATACTCTCGCGGCACGATCTATACCCGGGGGTTTTCATATGCGCTATACCATCGGCACGTCATCGTTGTTTTCGCTCTCAGTCTTTTACGAAGCGCGTCCAAGTGAACGCTGCGAACGTGCCCGGGAGTTTGTCGTCGCCGTCACCGCGCTATCGTTGCCGTCGTCGTCGTCGTCGTGGCCGTTGTGTGCAGGCAAAACAATGGAAACCGTTCCAGCACGCTTTGCGTGACACGGGCCGTACGCGTGGTCGTTTTGTTTCGTTCGCACACGTTCGCGCGTCCGTTTTAGGACGTTCTTTTCCTTGGCCCGTCTAAAGCTCGCCCTATCGGTGGAAACTGTGCGCACGGTGTATAGGAAGTGGTTGCTGGAAAAATCTCGTGCCGGTGAGATTTTTGTCAACACGGCCAAAACGGGGCAGTGCTTTAGTGTTAGTGATTGTCTCCTTTTCGGAAAGAGAGGGGATTGCGTTGCATCTGGTGGTCGTGGTGGTGGTGGTGCATTGAGAAAGGAAAGTGGCATCTGTTTGTGTCCCTGGTCCTGGTGTGTGAAAGCCTACCCCAGTGAATGCACTTTTGTGCATCCGTGCATGCGCTGTTGTTGTTGTTCACGTGAAGGTGTGTGTGTGTGTGTCTGTGGGTGGAAAGTGCGTGTTGTTTGCAAATTCCATTTCCTTCCACGCCGGTGCTATTTATTTATATTAATAGATTTATCGATGATACGCAGTGCATAATTTAATTGCATCGTCTTGCACATGTGTGTACGTGTGTCTGTTTGAGTGCATTTAAGCTCTAAAAGTGCATCGATGCGTGTGATGTGCAGTCCGGTGCGTTTGAAGTAGCGAAGTGAAGACGTCTTGCATCGGCATCCGTTCCCTCCAGTCTCCAGGGGTGGGTTTTCCGTTCGAATAGTCCAGCAATTCCTGGATGCGGAACGGGAAGAATTCGTGTCGTCCGGGTGTATGTGCACGCGCCCCAGCCCGAATGCTATTTCTGTACCGCGAATGAATAATTGCCGGCAATTTACGCCTCGTCTTCACAGTTCGGGCAGTCGTGCGCAACGTCTTCGGAGAGGAGCAAAATTGTGATCCGTCCGTGATCCCAGGGAACGTACGCACGTGTGTGTGAGTGTGTGTGTGCGGCTCCTCGAGCGAGATTTAATTGTCGAAGCACAAATTAAGCATTAAACGGTGGTGTGGCGGTGACTGCCTTCAGATAGAGAAGAGGTCAACATCATCATCATCATCCGCAGCAGCAGCAGCAGCGCCATCTTGGCCACTATTCTTCTTCGTTTATCGCCACAAGGCGCTACGACACGGACATCGTGAGCTGTCGAATAAATTTGCTCATTACCCCCCTTCCGCCTGCGTCTTCTTTACACACCCTTCATTGCACGGGGTTGAATCAAACCAGCCTCTCCGCGAAAAATCTTTCTAGTCAGCGAGCAAAAACGCCTAATCGTCTTATTTTTGTCTAGTCTTGGGTGGCGCACACTACAGAGCAAAAGGAGACACTTACTTCACGTACACGCAACGGTAAGTTTAAAATATGCCTCGTACGAGATACTAAATACAGTTGTTACAAGGAATGTCCACGAAACTGCCATAAAACCAATGCGTTTTTGTTGTTCTGTGAAAAACGGTTTTTTTTTTTGGTTTTGTTTTATATTTTTACACTTGTAATCCCATCGTTATCGGGTGCACCATAACTCATACTGGGATATACCGTACTTCCAATTCAAATCTCAGTTTTCCGTTCGAATCGTTTTGCACAAACGAATTCGTGCACAATATTGTGTGATTTATGATTACACAAAAGAAGAAAAAAAACCGAAAGACATCGTTGCTGAAAAGTTACATTTTGTTTTCGGGCCTCCCAGAACGTGATGGGCCCCACAACGAGGCACAACAACAATAACGCCCGTCCATTAAAATTATGTTTATTGTACGACGGGTCTGGGCGGGCCTGGCTAATTCTAACGCGTTCGCAATCAAATATATGTGCTTCGGCACAGTCATAAACCTCCAAGTGTAATGGGTTTTGCGTTATTTATTGCTTTTCTTCCGTTTGCAACTGCAAAACGATCGGATAGTGGGGAAAAATATGTAATTTTTCTAATTATACATTTAATCCTCTTCGGTTGATGCCACCAAAAGCCACATGAAAGGGGAAAGTGTTTCGTTAGTTATTGCGTTAATTATGGCGACAAATTTTACTGACCCATCGGTGCCGGTGAAAAATTGCTTGCTTTCGCGGGTGGAAAATGTTCATGTCAGGGTGGCGTTTACTTTTTTTTTCACCCCAGACACGCTAATCGAACAATGTTCACTTCGACAATGATCGGGACACGTAGTCAGTATTCTTGGGGGACTATTTTTACCTACCTTGTTCAGCTCAGCCTCAGGGTTACGCGGTCGATCGAACAATACAGATTTTTCCCACCCGTGAAGGAGGAAAATACTTGCTTGTCTGGCAGTTAAGATCAGTATCAGGTTGAAAACTTCATTAATGGTACATCACGTACATCCAGAACCGTTTGGTTGAGGTGAAAAAACATTCTTTCCTTCTTTTATTGACCGAAACAGAGAAAAACAAAATAAAAACGTTCATTCCAAGGCATCTTAAATCTATAACTTTAATGCTAAATGAATAATAATCTCTTCAATAGAAATTTGATAAAGACACCGTTTTTTTTAAATTTATTAAAAACCAAAATTGATTGCTTTCGTTCGGCTCTTTCTTTCTCGAAGTGTGGTTGCTTTCTCTTCGGTCTTATCGGAACCGTTTTTTCTTTCTTCTTACGTCCAGTTCCACCGCTGTCTGTTTTGGGCAGTGAAGGTGTTCCGGACGAGAAAGAAAATAAACTGTGACTCCGACGACAGCTGCTATCAGCTGTTTCTACCTTACTGGTTTTCTCTTTACGTGTTTTCCGATTCGGTTCAATGAGTCAATGGAGAGGTGAACACCAACAATGTAGGTTAAGTAATGAGTGGTTTTCTTTTTTGGAAGAGAAGTATTTTTTTTTTTAATAAAATATTTTCTATACAGAAAAAGTTATACATTTTCTGGAAATCGTTTGTTACATTATGATGCACTAGGATACCATTTTTTCCCCGTTCAGGTGTTCTCTGAATACCTTCCGAACATAACTCCAGTTGCAATGTCATCACTATTCGCATGCAATTTGTATACTTCCTCCGCATGCGCTCTATTCCGCCTCGAACGCATTCCGGAGATGCTTTCGAATTAATGTTTATAGATGCACAAGCCTGCAGTGAACGATAGCAATGCTGCATCATCATATTGCACACGCCGGTTGGTGACGTAAATTATAAAAGAGCTACCGCTACAGTGGTGGAAATAATGTTAAGCTCGCTTTAAAATGGTTTGGAAAATTTTCAGCTTTCAGAAAATTTTCAGTGGACAAGAACGTAGAGGCGAATAAAAACAGAAAGGAGTGAAAGAAAAGAAGAATATTTTGCGACAGTGCAAACTTACGACGAGATTAAAGTGCAGGTGAACAGCAACCGAGCAAAAGATGAAACAGAAGTTTCTTATCTTTTGATTGTTAAAAGATTATGAACACTATAAACTAAATTGTTCGATCCATTGCTCAACGCAACAGAACTACATAACCGAAAATCATTTAAAAAGAAGCAATAGTTTTATTGATTTGTTTATTCGTTTATTGTTTCATATTAGTCATTTGTATTGTATCTCTCTAATGGAAGTTATTTAATCCTTTAATGGAATGTTATTATAAAACGTACTCCGAAATCGTCATTTTAATAAATTTACATTTTTTAAATTGATAATTTTATTATAAATAATTTTTATACACATGAGAACGACCAGGTCGTATTAGACAAATCATATTTTAGTAGAATTTAATAGCTTTAATATCCCGTCATAACAGAAAAAAACTTTAGTATTTCATGTTACTACTAATCAATAAAATTTTAGTCTAATACTGGCCGTCATATAGTACGAAAAAAATTAAAATTTAGTAATTAAACTAACTACGTTAAAGTACCATTTTTTGTCATTATTTTTGTTATGATGATAGTGGTTCTTGTTCGATTCCTCTTGTATCTCTTGACTATAAAATGAGATACATTTACTTGACCCACTTTTTATCAAACCATTAGAAGTTCTTATTTTAAAATTCTTGCATTATTTTGTCCAGTTGCTACTGTTTATCATTTGTTTAATACATTTCTATGTTTAAGCTCAGTGCAAGTGATTTCTAGAAACTTTCAACAATTTTCTAAACATTTTAAGCAATTCAGTATTTCTGAATGTTAAACAATATTTGGCCCGTTGGGCAAATGTAACCCATCGTTGATTAATATGAGCTTTATGGTGAACAAAATATAAATCATAATCAATATGTGTTACACTTTTTCATCATGATTTTTATTTTAAATATTTTATTTATTTATTTCATTGTTTCTGCCATGTGGCAACTTGTTTGACATCGCGTTATATAATTTGGAAGATAAAATAAAAAAAAAGGTTTTACTTTATAATTATTGTCACCAGTGTGTTTCTCTGAGATTTGCGGCACAATTTGGACTGTACCATCTGTGTAAACGCTTCACAACTAAACAGCCCCCGGTGGTGAGATGGTACGAATCGATAATTTTATTATGCCCACCACCGTCGTACACTGCAATCAACCCATGCCGATCTATTGAAAGCACGAAGCACTGTATTTATTTTCTACATTGTCAGCAAATGCTTTTTTAAACCTCTGAAGGGGTTTTGTTCCTCCACCGGAACAAAGGAAGGATGGTTTCATCTTTCCAGAGGAATCTGCTTCAACGAACCAAAAAAAAAAGGTCCCGATAATCTATGCGTGGCCTATTCGTCAATAAATCAACGGCAGAAGGGAGACGCTGTTGCTGTTGCTCTTGTGACATGGAAAAAGGTCTCCAAAGTGCCCTGGTAGTACGTTCGGCTTCTTATTACACGAGCGACGATTATGATTGATTGTCGCTTCCGAAACAGCGATGGTTTTAAGACGAAGTTTGATGTGTTGTTTTTTTTTCTTGGTTCGGGGTGATTTGATAGATTTTTTGTTTCATCTGCTACTGTCCCGGCACGCTGTTACTGATAACGTTCGGTTGCGTCGCGTCTGAGTAACACACGTGCGGTGGTGAGTCGCTTCTGCCGCTGTCACGGGCCTATCAGATTCAGTGGGCTGTCAGCGGACATCAAAGTGTCACACTTGCTGCTAGCATTTTGATATCGCGCCATGTTTCATCGTGTGAACGGGAAGGTATACTGTGTGGCCCAGGGCTGTTGTTCGGTGTTTCCAGTTTTACGAAATAGCTTTTTGATTGGGACATGTTTTGGATGAGACATTCGTCAAAAAGTATTTTATGTACACATCTTACGCAAGAAGGGGATTTTTATATAATTTGGAACGAATATTATATTCCAAAGAGACAATTAGAGGATGCTAAGTTTATCTGATTATTCAACACTCTATAGAAACCCCTACAACTCCTAAGCGAATCCCTAACACATCCACTCGAATCAGCTCAGATGGATTCATGCGTTCCATTGATGGATCCTGCAATTGACCCATATTTCCGGTGAATTTCAACTCACCACGAGCGCACAAGCCGCTTATTGTTGACTGATTGATTGCTTTTCCAGTGATCCTACCAGCTGACCCCTGACATGGTTCCGATCGAAATGATGAGCATTTGAACATTCGCAAGATGATGGCAAGTGCTCTCGGAAACATGCAAGACAGTGGTGAATGATTGATGCCATCCAAAGATTTGCACGCTAATGCAACAGTGATAGCTCACGTTTTCCCAACGATTGTTAGGGGATTGAATTGCGTGCGTTGAAATCGTGATTTTATCAAAGTTTTCATTTTTTTAACGTATTTTTCTTCAAACTCTGCTGATTATGAACAAGGGTACAACACATTTAATGATTATCGTTTTCTTTTCATTAAAAAATAACTTCAAAGAGGAATAGTCCATGATTGAATTATTAATTTAAAAAACACGAAGATTACAACCGTTCGGTACACGCAGAAGGCAAAACTGACGCATTTGGCGAAAGTTCACTTCACTCGTCGAAATTTGATGATGATGTGTGTGTATGTGTGTATTATTTTTATTTTCTTCTTCCCCGGTTCAATGAAGCCGTTTACCTTAACGAGAAATTGATGTCCTGCCAGTCAAAAGTGGAAACATTTAACAAAACCTCCACCGCCATGACGGGGCACACACTCAGGGTGCCCTCCCGGAACATGTTAATTGCTCTAGGCCTTCCCAAGACCCCACGAACCGCTTTGTAAAGGGGGGAAAAGTAAGAAATAAAACATGCCTTGGTCTCGCAACACTCTCCTCTCGGTCTCGGTTTGGCTAAGATCTTTAACGGTGTCTGCCAGTCGGATGCTGTTATAGCGTGCCGGCGACGTCGTTGGCGATACCGAAGATCTTATCCAACCTTTTCCGGACACATTCAGGGCTAGGGTGTTTTGTTCGATACGAATGTGTTGCCATGGCCGGTGTCAAGGTGTTGATCCGTGTGTGAGAAGGACCTCCTGCCGCTTTGAAGACAGATATGTCAAAAAGGTTGTATTTAGCATGGCGTTTCATATTTTTAAAGTATCAAAAGGAATCTAAAATTTATAATAATTATTAAGTTATATTTTTAAGTGAATGCTTGAAGACATACATGAAAGTTCATCTTATTCCAAATTCTTACCCAATTTTTACTTTACAATCCCACCCTAAACCAACCCCGCCTAATGTGTTTATTGGTAAGCTGATCAAATAATTATCTCGATGAATCAGCAATGATTTCTACCTTCAAGGTTGTGTTACGGATTACGGATCGAACCGAAAGGTGTACGCCGCTACGAGATGCCAACGAGATGAATGAGTGATGTTAATAAATTCACCCCGCCTAAAGTCGGGCGTGCGATCAATAACTATTTTTTAATTATTCGAAACGCCTCCCGGGTGTACAAAAACCGAAATGAAGGAAAAAAAAAACGGTGCCCGTTAGCGTGAAAAGGTTAAACTGGGACAGCTTTCGAAGACTCCCCACTCCCGTCAACCATGTGCATGGTCATGAGGTGGTCGATAGATAATGGCAGACCGTGCTGAAGCCATTGGAGTGTGCCTGTTTGCCGCTGGGCTTAAGCGAGCGGCTTACGATTTGTTTTTGGAAAAAAGGGTGTTAGCGCCCTTGATTTGCATTTGTAAATTGGGGCAATGGTTATCGAAAAAGGGGTTTTCCATGAAGAGTAACATCAAAGAGTGATTCTTTGAAGAGTCAATTTTTATCTATACATATTTATAACACAGGGCTGGGACATGATGGTTAATGATCTACAACATATAATTTAATTCTTTATTTTAATGCTATTTTGTTAATCCTGCGGTTCTATTAAGCTCTCCCTGGATTTACTTTGCTATCGTTTTATTCCTTGATTTCATTGATTACTTGAATTTGATCTTGCGTCTCTTATCGTTTGATGGTTAGATCAGTTATTTACACATATTTTGCAACAAAGTGTAGGGTAACTACCTGTTTTACAGATGTGGAAATCTATGATACCTTACACTTTTCATAGCCTTTTTAAACTGTTAAAGTTAATACCAATGGTTTTCCTTTAAATACTAAATTTTACTACATTTGCAGCAATATTGTAGTTGAGGGCTTTCATTCGATTTGCTCCCTGCTGATAGTTCGGCAGACTTTAGAAACAAATAAACTAGAGTGGGGAAGACTTTGCAGCAGCATTTTTCTGAAAGATTAAACGATTTTTAATTTATGAAAATTTTGTTGGACTTTTGGACCCTCGAGAAATGATTAGTTTTCCATTTTAAAATGTTATGCTTTATATAGAATTTGTATGCAGTGACAATAATTCAACACAATGCAACACAGAAGCATTGAGAACTACCGGCACTATTGTCAGAAGGGCACCAGAAAAATCCTAAATAATATTGTTTTTAATCAACAAAATTTGCAAACAATTCTTACTTGTATTTGTAAAATAAAATCAAAGCGATTGACCAACAATAACTGGCCTTATCACTGCCATAACTAGCTTTTTTTTAAATCACGATTATGAATGCTACCATGACTAACTTGTGTGATTAGGAATACAGTCTAGTGACGCAAAGTATCGCGACACATAGCGCCAGTCAAAGTAGTTATATTTTTGATTAATTCTTGAAATCTTAGTAGTCATTGGTTCACGAAGTGAAGGCCTTTGTAAGGTCAGGTTTTAGTGGTCGGTAGTATCTCAAAGCACGAGCAGGTACGTTAAAAAAAACTCTAAAATGGTGGAAAGTTGTTCAAAATATTTTTTTCTTGATATTTACAACAATCCAAACGTTTGAAACTACACAGTGGTGTTGTCGAAAACCGTAACTTGTAGCTTGTCGAAAATAGTAACAAAAACATGGATTGCATTTTCACAAATATTCCTCATTAAACGCATTCGAAACATCAAAATGAGTACACCGGAAAATACTAAGAGAAATTATCAACTGAAATAACATCACTTTCCAACACAAAGGTTAGAAATATTATCAGTTTTTTATGTGAAAAAACAGCACTAAATTGCCGAAAACTGGTTACAAATAGTTACCCTTCTCCATTTTGAACTAGAGATGTGCACACTGCGTAAGAGTGAGTGAGTGAGTTTAATCTTGCAAAGGAGTTTATAGTTTCAACTCAGCATGAAGAGTTTTTATGACTCGCACTCTCTGCGCCGACTAGTGACTCACTCTTATTCTCTGAAGCCAAAAGAAGTGAGTTCGAAGCTAAAAGGAGTGAGTAACTAGTCGGCGCAGAGAGTGAGAGTGACTTGAAAAGTAGAAAGTAGTTAAAGGATTAGTTTAGAGTGAATTTTTTTCATGAATCTTTAAAGAGTGAGTCAAAAATTCAAATCCTTATAACCACTCACTCACTCTGTTTAAACTCTTTGAAAAGAGTGATTTTTCCCATCTCTACTTCCGAGAGTGCCAAAATTTGAACCTTTTATTATGCCAAATCAACCGGCAATATCCCGTAATAGTATGTCGATCATTTGTTGAGATTATCTCATTCGATAAAACTTCAAAATTGCAGAGAAAGAAGTTTATAAATTTCAAATTCATAAAAAAATTGTTATATCGACATATCAAAAAAGGTGACGGAAATTAAGGCAGTCAGGCTTTTCAAATTCTTCCAAAAGAATGAACAGTAGTTCTTCGTAAAGAATAGAAAAAAAAACATATCAAGAGCCCTTTTCAGTTCGCAACTATTTTTTCCCCATTTAATACATCTGACTAAAATAGAAACGAAGGAAACATAATATATCGAATAGTTTTGCGAACAACCTTTTAAAAATTAATCAATGTTACATCAACCCACAAGTATCTCCTTACAAAGCCACACCGTCCTATCAGCTAGCCGCGTGGAATGTCTCTCGAGTTGTTCGATTTTAACTGATGGCATATTAATTTGCTCATTTGCTAGCAATATGCGCTTGTCACACCTTCGACAGGGGATTCAGATTACGCAAGAAACGCACACGATGGTCCACGACTCAAGAACACGCCGTGGAGTTTCATGTCAGTCCTGTATTAACATGCGAACAATCGATCGTTTTCTACAGGAAGCATACGGCAATGGAACTACAGGAAGCGTACATTGATTCATAGCCGATCGTTCCCTTTTTGCTGTGCCGACACATTTTTGGGACTCAAATTTCATGCAACATGTGTTACTCATCCGCTTCTTTGCTTTTTTTGTGTGTGTCTTGTAGCGATACTTCGGATGGTCGTGGTCGTCATGTTACAGTGCGGGTCAAATCGAACCGTACCGCATGCAAATGACTTGTTGAATTTCTTGAGTTTCTTGAGAGACAGATTTAGTAACTTCCAGAACAGTAGGAAACTCATCTCGGTTGCAGTTACTGTTCGGATTGTACTATCGAGACTAATTTGTTTCGAATTTCCCTACCCAAACGTCCGGGATGGACCGGATATTGTGGAAAGATGTTTTGAAAATATATGCTCACGCGTACGAACGCGGGACCTCCGGGTGCGTTGTTTGGAGAATATTTGCCTGATTGTTTACTGATTGTTGCAGACGTGCAGTTGAGATGCGGTTGAAATGTCGATCATTTGGAAGTATAATGGGAAGTGATTGTTGAGCAGCTGGGTTTCAAACTCTTGGCTATATTAAAGTGAGTTCCCTTCGATAGAAATCTTCCAACAAAAAAAGCCACCGATTTTTCTATCACTCTATCTAGGAAGTTAAGCTAGTCGGCATCACATCAAAGTGAAACCTGAAGGTGACTATCTAAATGTGCTAAGCAGCGGTCACATAAAAGCGAAAAGAGTTTTAAAATTTTAATCAATGCATCCCTGTGGGTCACTGTTATCTCATAAGCTGCAGAGCGTTCTTAGTTGCCCAAGCTGTTCCTCCCGAGTGAATTCATTCTGATTAGAAAGATCACGAGAAAGAGCTCCAAGATAGAACGGTTTGATGAAAACATAAAACCGACCGAGGAAGTGGCATATTAATTCCTGATTATGGATGTTGAAGTAACAGTGGGAAATGCATGTTCCACATTAAAAGGCAATTAAATTTCACGCTCAATGTGAGAAAAGGGATGAGTTGGAGGGTTTTTTCGTAATTTCATTTTTAATTATTTTCTTCAGAAAAAAAAACGTTTTTTATCATTCTATTCCAAGAAGTACTAACTTATTTTTTCTTTTTCTCTATTTTTAGGATAACCAGCGTACTGAGGCTGCAATAAATAGCATTTAAAGTGTGTAACAAAATAAAACCCCACGTATCAACTTTACACATCCAGATGTCTTAAGAAGGCGTTAAGATCGATCACATCATTCAAGTTCCTGCCAGGCGCACAAGGCCTAACCGCATTTATTCCTCAATAAATTGCACACCACCGTATTGGTGGACGCAAACGGAAGACACATCAGAAGGAAACGGTACTGAAAGACAAGGAAAAGACAATAACTCTGATCACCTTGAATTCCTATACGCAAGACGATCCTATCCGGCAGCTGTCGATGTTTCGGAGCTTGTTCTTTCTGCTCCCCCGAAGAAGATATTCGATTCGACACGCAAATAAACGTAACGGAAACGTCTTCAAAACCCGGCACAGCTGGACGAACGACAATCGGCAAAAGGATATGTACCTTTCGGCGTAGACAACATTCATAACTCGGAAAGCAATTAGGTACACCATTCACAAAAGTTCCCTGCGAGAGGATCCAAAAAAGAAACCAAACGGGGAACGCGTAGGATTCGTCAAGCATTTCGGTTTTCCCGACCCACCCGACTGAATATTTGCCCACTGTGATAGTACCGAAGGTTCCTGGCAGACCGTAAACCTACCTTCCGACAGCCTGAAAAGAAGCAAACAAAACGAAGAAACTACCGAACGAAGGTCACCTGTTGTGCGAGCCGTTTTCACAGTGCTACAAAATGCAAATGTGTTACGCCTGAAGCGTTTACGTTCGAAAGTGCGAAACCAAAGTGACCGGTGTACGGAAATTGTTGGGCAAAACATATCATAAAACAAATCGTCACTGACCCAGAAGAACGCCGGCAGAAAATCTTCGATAGGAGAGAAAAAAACAAAGAAACAAACAAGTGAAACATTACAATCTCCGTGGTCAGATCCAGACAATCTGCGCAGACAAAACGCACAATGCAACACAACGGAACGATGCACTGGACGTGGACGTTGGTGTGGATCACGATAGTGGTGACGGTCATGTTACCGCTAACGAACGGTAAGTTCGAGTTCCTTCCCAAGAGCATTCGCATATCTTTCTTAGACGATAGTTCCGCCCGTCTGTCGGACACCTTGCCGCGGTCAAGTACGCGGTATGTGGGATGCGTGTCTCTGTAAACAATGCAAGACTTTTCCCCCTCCTAGTTGTCGGTGCCAGAGGTAACAGAGTCATTTTTCAACTCTGTTGAAGATCTCCAACTCGGTCTCTCACGATCCCCCGATTAAGCTGCTACGTTTTGTTGTTGCATCCAATCCAACTGCATAATCCATCGGTTTGCTGTCCGACAATCACGCTCAATCTGATACATTGTATCATGGCCGTGTGCCAGCAACGATGTAAACGTCAAGTTTTGGTCAGCAAGATAGTGTTTGGACGTTGATCTTGTTCAGTGGATAAATTTCTTTGACCCCGGGTGCTCATCGTTTGATTAAGATAACGCGTGTAAACGGTGCCTGTCGTGTCAATCTATTGTAAGCGAAGGCTAATCCACCGAGCGAGCGTAGGGTGATGATAGTTTAAACTATTGGGTGCGCGAGTAAGTTGGCAGGGTTTTGCGGCGTTTTTGTGACAAAGTGGATAAACATTTCTATTGAATGTATTATCCAATAGATTAGCTTCCGTTTTTTAACCTTTGCAGTTAATCAATTAATTATGGATAGACGAAAATTACTGTCCGTTTGTTTTAATATAATGCCAACTTTACAAGGTTTGCTTTAAATGGGTAACACCATATACTTGAACATTCATAAATTCAGGATTTCAAAATTTCATATTTAGTCGTATGTTATTTAGATTCGCACGATAATCCTATAATAACATTTTTTTATAAAGTCAATGTGCCGTAAACTGGTGTATGCTGACAATGTAATATATTTTGTAAAAAGGGAATAATGGGACATTGCTCGCTCAAGAATTGTAACCTGCCTAACTGTCGTACGTATTCGGAGACCTCTCAGGCCTTATACAAATTTATATTTTCTAGTAATGCATTTTGCATTGATTGCATTGTCCAAGGTCTTAACAATAATTGCAACTTGTACCACATGTTGCTTGAGAGTGAGTAGAAGTTGGCCTTTAATCGAACCAATGCAGTCTACTCATACAATATCCGACCACTAAGCTTTTGAAAACCTTCCGGTTATATTCCAAAAATCCCACTATGCCTTCTTCAAAGAACTGTCTTGAGTTTCTTGCTTTTAGATAAGATCCCTGCACAACTACTAAATATTCCATTCAGTCTGAAATTCTTTGAATATCTCTGGAGGTCCAGTTTTTTTAATACCTTCAAAATTATAATTCCTGAGCAATCTTTTCCATTAATATCATTCCGATGTACAAACATATTAGTCACAAATACTTAAGGGTAGTAAAAATTAGACGTAGATCTCACCATATCCATTTTTACAGAATTAAAAATATTTTTGAGAATTAAGCGATAACTTACTAAGTTATGTTATTCCTGAAAACAATAACTTATTTCTACACCCAATTTATTATAGACCATATCCACAGTCACGTGTAGAACATTATGTCTTGGTGGTTTGTTAATCTATTTGTTTCCCGAAACAAAATATTCATTTATGTCTTCTTCTGCTAGCATCTATTTGCTCACCTGCATTTTAGTCTGCCCGAAACTTATTCTATTTTCTAAAAAAATAATTAAAATAATGAACCCTCCCTAACCCGTTTTCTGGGAAGAAATATTATCCTAATATAAATTCACCCTCCACCCAGCAGCAGTACATCAAGCGAAGTCTGCTCCCATTTAATTTAGCACGCAATTTGAAGCATCTCTCAGGCTCCGGTCCAAGACGAAAAACTTGAATTTCATTTCGCGTAGAAAAAGTCCTGTTCGAAAACTAGCAAACTTTTTCCTCGTACCATCCCACGCGGTTCGGCGCGGAAGTTCCAATTAAGAAGCTAGCCTCACTGCCTACCACGGCGCGGCTAAATAATTTTCTTGTTGTGGCTAAAATAATGAGGCAGCAGCGAAAGTTTCGCGTTCGTTTCGTTTGTTTTTCCTTGCCACAGCCCACGAATCGTAATTTAGAGTGTAAACGGTGCCGTTCCCTTGGTAATTTAGCGGGAGTTTTTAAGATTTATGCACGTAATTTCGCCGCTAGATAAGAGACGAGAAGCGATGAGATTAAATTCGGGAAACGGTTTGGTGGAATGCGTTCAGGTGTATCTGTGAGATGGATAGATTTATCTTAAAGCTGCAGAGTTCTTTAATGTGGGTTAGTCGTTTGTTTGCGGGCTTAAAAACATACGAATATAATACATTTGTGACTCGTTGCACTAGCCCAACAATAAAATATTTCCAATTCACTCAAGCTTGCATTTAACATCACTTCTGGTGGGTAATGAAATGTTTCCCTAGAACAACTTCATAATTGTCGAACCGGAAAATGAGGACTGCGAAATGAATGAACCGGCCATGTCCATGAAAGTGGTCAAATAATGAAAACCACCACCGTGTCCACCGGGGCGTGATATTGCACCTGATGGGGTTTGCCATATTGCGCACATAGAACTGACCGCTCGTGCACTTTGCACTTGTTGTCGTCGTTGTCATTCTTTTTTTTTTTAAATGCTCCTGTCGCTATAAATATTTAGTATTGCATTTTATTGTGACAGTTCTGTGTTGATGTTGTCTTGTTATTCGGGTGAGTTATTGCCGTACTTAATGCACACGTAGTAGGGCTTTAATGTATATGCTGTTTGTAAGTTCTTCCATATGTTCCAAAAAATATGCTATAATTGTTGAGCTATAATATTAACAATTTTATAAACAATTAAAATCTATCCAAGATCAAACGATCGTCAAATGGGTTCACATACCATGATTTGCACATGGTTTATGCGAACGATTGCAAATCGCCTCCCCGTACGTGAGGCTGGGTTAAATGTTCGCTTCCATGGCACTTTCGGTTTTCGGTTTTGACAATTTTCCCCCGGATATTTCACTCCACGTGCAGCAGGTTTTGCTGGCGGTTGCGGTTTTGCCGCGCGACCGTTTTAGCACGAAATGCTAAATGAGGCTGCCAATTATGAAATCATTCGGCTGGCGCTGCGGAATAATAATCACAAACTGTTTGCCATTTTTGGTGGGGCCGTATGTTACTCCAAATTCAGCGCAGAGACGCTAGAAGAACCAGAAAAAAGTGTATCGAACCCATTTCCCATGAACAAAACACATCGAATGGGTTCGATTGTCCGGGAGGGGTTTTTTGGGTTTTTGCATTTTGGTTCAACAAATCCAAATGACGGATAAATGGCGCTGATTGTTTTCCGTTTTAGATTCCGCTTTTGCTGAATCGGGACATTCCGAACGCAGCATCTGGGTGTTGTTGCGCAATTTGCGTGCTGAAATATTCGTGGGAATAATTGTTTGCCGCGAATGATGTATGTGAGATATGTTGCCGAAATAAACGTGTTTGAGGCTTAAAATATCAGAATTTGTATAGAAAAAATCAAAGTCAATAGCTATCTTATGCATTGTTATAAAAAAAAAGTAATCCTTCGTATTTTGCATTTTTGTATTAATAATTTATTATTATATTTACTCAATAAGATAGTATTTCATGTTTTGCATAATTCTTTTTTTAATATATTAAAAAATCTAAAATATAAATATGCTTTATGTTTATATACTAGAACTATTTGAACACAAAAAATCGATATGAATCACGCTTATTATTTAATATTTTAGAGCTTTCAACGGGAGTTTACATTGACTTTTACCTATTTTTCCAGCATCTACTTTCCGTGTCGATTACACTAAACCTTGACGATTTGGTGTGTTTATTTTAGTTCGAATGGTCCGCACTGTTCCGCGTTCGTCGGTCGTTATTCAAATCACGCACGGTTTGTTGTTTGTTTTCGGCATCAGTGTTATTCAAATATTACAACGATGCAATATGAATATTTCATACGCGCTGCGGAAATTGGCAGGAAAGGGAGATGAGCGGCTGAAGCTGAAGCTTTTCTCCACTAACAGATATTCGAATATTTCCGGCCTGTTTTATAGTTGGCTGTTTGTGCCCGGTTTGCTGGCGCCACCGTAAAGCCTCTCAAGCTTAGATATTATTGCGCGAGTGCAAATTGTCAAAAAATCAATATCCGGAACATGATAAGGCTATCAAATAACTGAAATGGGGTATCGTGTGCACTGAAAAGCTTTTTTTCCTCTGGCACAACGCGCACTTCGCAAATGAAAATTCAGTTTGAGATGGAGAGCGAGAGAGAAACGACGATAGATTTTATTCATTCGCAGTTGCAGTATGTGGTTGATATAATTCCAATACGTTATATTATATTGCTTTATTAATTCTATATGCTTGATTTAACGATCTACTTACTGAAATAGTTTAGGATTAGCTATAAAATGCCTTACTAAACCATTTTTACCATGTAAAAAACCTTAGTGTGCAATAGTTGGCAACCGGTCCAGTCGAGTGTTGAACTCCGACTCATGGTGTACTAGCATAGCTCTTGACGCAACATACCATTGGATCATCAGATAGCAAATCTGCAATATTAGAATAAAAGATAGCAAATACAGTGGACGCTAAATCGCATTCAAAGTGTTTACGATTTCAATATTAAGTCTGTGACATACTGATTGTTTGCCAAGAAGTGTAATTTAATACAAGCTTTATGAGATAATAAACATAAAAACTGAAATGTTTCTTTTTAGTATCATAATTTATGATATTTATTACATATCCTTATCCCCCAGAAACAAGTTTTATTGGTCATACCCTTAGGTAATGTTTCAATTTTTGTTATTTAAATAATTCCCTCACACGATTTATATTTCCTTATCTTACATGAAACGCAAAAGTGGCCTCACAATCACTTACTTAACATCTTAGCTCACTAATACCACAAACTGTTCTCCGTTGCAGTGGCTAGAAAATTAAAGTTCTTTGCTCTTTCATGACATTGCCACAAAAAATATAACAGGGAAAAGGATTTACGCCCTGTGGGCAAGGGTTCGTAATAAAGCGAAATTTATATCGAAAGGAACTCCTCTTTTACCGCACGGGGGTCATATTTGTATGTTTGTATGTGGAGGGAAATATCCCCCCAAAATACAACACACATACGCACACACTGGTACCGGACACCGGTTTTTCCTACCAGCCACAGAAAGAATATGGGGAAAATTAATGTTTCTTTTTAGGGTGATCCCGGCGCGTTCGGGTAAGCAGATAAATTGGTCAAGATATTCACAGCACGTACCTTTCTTCACCATTCTGCTGGAAAGCTTTTAAGGATGTGCGTATGTGTAGTTTTCCCTGTCTTTTTTCGGTTTCTCCTCCAACAATTTCCACTCCTTAAACGTGCCCCTTTTTCGTTTAGATCGTGTTGAATATTTGTTTATCGTGTGTGGTACCGACTTTGGGAAGATGTGTTCGTTGTGGAAGAAATTTGATTGCTCAGCTCTCTTTAGGTTATTGATATAAATGGGCGAGAAATTGGGAGCGTATATGTTTTATTCTCGCTGGGTAAATTGTCAAAAGCATCGCCTTTCGGTGGAGTTAGGGAAACAATTACTGCTGATTGGTGGCCTCCTAAAGTATTAATCAGCATTCAGTTGCTGGAATATTAATGATGTGATTTTGGTAAATGTACAAATAATTGGTAAACATCGGTGATGTTGGTGTGCTGGTGGTGCCTTTTACTTCCTCATCATTTCTATTATGCTTGCGCCGATGACGATGTTGATTACGAGGCGTTAGTGTCGACGCTGTTGGTCAACATGTGGGCCCTCGGTTCTGCCAGTGCAGTAGTTGGTGCGCTTGAGCTAATGTTTGTGTTAATATGTAAGAAGAAAAAAGAAACGTAATGTTGGTCTAATATTGCATGAGTCATGTAAAGAATTGGGGAAGCGTGGGTCACTGGTCAAACATTAATCAAGGTAATCATAAGCAGACCTTCGACACAATGGCGAAATGAAAAAAAACCCTGCTTCTTTACAGTGGTTTCAAGGACCGGCACAGAGATGAGCCCGGACCGATAAAAATAGGTTAGCTGCCAAGAAAAGCCTTCGAATCATCTTGGCCTTTTTCTTGCGGTCGGTTCTTGCTTTGGAAGATGACCTAAATCTTTTCATCAAGAAAGATCGCACTGTTTACCTTTCCATCGCTTTCGGTTCTTTGGGGCGATTTGTTTGTTATTAACAGCTTCTGGCTGGCTGTTCTAGCTGACGACGTCACTTTATAAGCTTGCGTCTACGAAAGAAAGGACATACACAGCCGAACGGTTTCTATGCTGCAACCCTGATAACACAGTGGGCTCGAGATTAAAAACACCGTCAGCCTTCTATTTCAATCTGCCCGTTGTGTAGCGACAGTTGATGAACTCTTCACCGTACCGTGATGCTGCTCATCCTGCTTGGTGCGATGAAGCGATCCGGTGAAGTGAGTTGTTGTGAACAATTTTACAAGTAGAAAATTAAAATTCTCCACTCCCCCTGGTGCTTGATGCGGGTATGGTTAGATCAAAGATTCGTTCCATACATCGGCTGTGCGTCGTTGTAAGTGGGACGTACGCACGCACTCAATTGCGTACGCTACCGTGGCGGGGTAGACCCTTTTATCGCCTATCTTATGGCAAGTTGTTAAAAAGGAAATTATGATTTAATCAAGGGCATGGCATGGATCAAACGGAAAGGTCACGCGGAAAGCGCATGTTACGAAATTAAAATGTTGTGCAAGTGTGTTGACAGGCGGCACAAATGAATTCAGCAAGAGATGGAAACATTTTCTGATACATGATTTGTGACAACATTTTTGAAGCGGATAAGTTTTTGATGTACAGTGCCAAAAGCAACTAAACGAACATTGTCTTTTGTGTATCTTTTACTATTTTTATTATTTTTTGTGTAACGACTAAGCCATTTTGTTTAACACATTTTTTGTATCATTTTCTTTTTTAAGATGTTTAAATGTAAACCTTAAGACCACCAACCCTTCTTTGCCCATTGAAACTGTCTATAAGGACATTGAGAACTAGGTTGTCCGGTGTCATTCGCATGACATTCGTTGCAAAGTGTTAGGTTCTTGTTGTGAATTTCTCCGTTCTGAATGAGCTAAAAGAATCAAATAATTTGAAGGTCCAGTGATCCCTGAGAGCCGTAGCAGATCACACTGTATGAGGTCTCAACCTTAAAGGGCCATAAGATACACAAGATAAATGATTTCTAATTTTAGTACACCAATGTTATTTGTCAAAAATTAGATTAATCATACATCTTCTTGCGCTTGTTAACGGTGCACTTTATTTAATGTTGTAAAGCCGTTTTTGTTGATGTTTTAGAACCAATATCGAACAACATGATTCTGATTATTAATGTGCTTTACTCCTGTGAATAATTTAATTTTTTTAATACTCATTTTTTCAAAGAGCGAGGTAGATAAATTTCTAATTATGTATAGAAATCTCGAATAAATAAAATATAAAATAAACATTATGTGTAAATATAATATATAAAATATCGAATATAAAAAAAGATCGAAATGATAATCCTTTAACATTTGTTTTAAAATAAAATATAAGTTGAAAAGAAAATTTAAAAAATAAGTGTTTAAAGTGATACTGTTTTAAAGTTTTGTAATATATTTTGAATATTTTTTTTTATAACTCTTTCATCATCTTTTGTTCCTTTGTGTTAATGTTTTCGTTTTATTTTGAAAATAATGAAAAAAACATTCCTACTGCACTGTTCTATCGCTACTGTGCTCTGCATGATGCATTTTTTAAATGCAATTTAATAACGCTCACGCTGATTTTGAAAAAATAAGCCAATATTGTTTCACAACAACAAAAAAGGCACAATCAATTGCACATCAACCAAACAAGTGATGTCACCCACGGGCACTTTAGAAAGTGAGGATGTTTTTTTTATCCATCTACAGTACAATCCAGCAGCTATCGGTGCCTTTTCGGTGTGTTTTAATAAAACTCGTTGAGCCACGCATCATGGCTGGCTGTCAGATGGCTAGTTGCACTGCGTGTAACCGATAGGGAGTGCCTCCGTGTTGCGTGTGCATATGCCATGAAATTGTAAAATTCAATTATAGCCCCCTTACGATGCTGTTGTCTTTCTCCAAATTGAAGGTTGTGAGCTTTTGTCACACACACACACACACATACACGCTCCATCCAATTGTCCTTTCCAGTACGTACCAAAGGCACAATTGTCCAGTTGGGGCCGAAGTCAACACCAGCCAGCAGGGCCCACACAAAAACAGCAAGTGTTGCATGTCACCAATCATGGCGCGGAAAAACTCCCCCCTCTTCATTTGGAAACGTTGGACATTATGTTGACGAGATCGGGTACGAACCGCCGCCGGTACAAGACAAAAAGCCGTACCGAAACATCTGTATCGGTGTGGTAGCGAACAAGCGTGCGGCTTCGATGGCGCGAGTTAAATAAATCAATTTAATAATTTGTTGAACCAATTACGCTGTGCGCGATGGGCGATGGGTTGCGTTATCCGGTACGCTCAACCATCCACCCACACTCCCAAACCGCCCACTCGAGCCGCCTTAAGTGTGGTGCGGGGCGGAGGGACGGAAAATGTGCATCGAGGCCGGCCTTTGGTCGGTTAATTTTGAGCGGCATAAAAAAGGGGGAGGAAAATTAATAAAGAAAGAAAAACAACGCGTACCAGCCGCAATGACATGATGTATGATGTATGACAACCGGAGTGAAAACGATATCGGATGATATTGAGACTCGGTTCCAAATGATGATGTTTGTTAATTTGGATGGCGAGTGATACATTCGTGCTGTTTGCGCCTGTTTATCTGTTTGTGGGACAATTTAATAACGGGAATTGTTTACATTTCTGTAATTTCGATAAACAGTTCAAAGGGATGAGTATTTTTATTGTTTGTGACTTTATATGTTGAAATGCGTCTCTTTAATGAATCTTGGAAGATTTATTAATTTCGTAAGCTTCATAAGCACTGCTTGTGATAATACAGCAACCAGGATTTCAGAATGGGAATTAAAAAAATAATTATAAAATATTCACTGATGACAATCGAATAGAAAAGTTTAGCATAACATTTTTTTTTATGTAAATCAAGTGAATTTAAAATTGAATAAGTATTCAAATAAATATGAAAAAACATCAAAAATACATAAGTCATTCATGTATCATTGTTCAGTTGAGAGAATTCACATGATTTAATTCAAATGAATTAATATTGAGACTGTCCGATAGCGGATATGACACGGGATCGAATCCCATCCAGACCATTCTCCCATAATGTGAGTACTGACTATCCAACTTCGTAGTATCAATAAGTCTCTAGTAAGTCAAGGTTGTCATTACGACAAGCAAGAATAATTTATTTTTTCAAAATAATTAATAAAAACAACACTTATTTTATCATTTTTACAATTTTTTTAACATTTATTTGTATTAATTTATACATTTTTGAAGTTAGAGAAAACTTTTGAATGTATTGCGATTTAATAAAAAATTATCAAAAAGTCTTCGTCTTAAAGCATCTCAACGGGAGCAACTTTATTGTGAATGCGTGCGTTTTTTTTCCCTCTGGCAGATAGTTGCCCCCACTTTGCGCAAGAGATTTCAAAGAAAAACGATACATAAACAGGATGAGAGAGACAGTGCAGCGCCAGCAGCAGCAACATTTTATTTGCAAAACAAAATTGCCTCGGCCACCAACGAAGCTCCAGCTGCCAGTGCTCCCTAACGACCACGGCGCATTGCCGGGCTGCATTTAACTGCAACGCTTTCAACTATTTCCCGGGACAGATTGTTCCATCATTGCACCCGCAGGCCCGGCAAGGATTTGCAAGCGAATTTGTATCAAATGCAGCGACGACAAACAAAGACGACGCATTGTTCCGGGCGAGTGTCTGCCAATGTCTGCGTTGACACATGGCAGAACTCTTGCTTCGACGTTTCGTGAAAGGGAAAATCTTGACGTAGACATCTTCCCGTGACCGGAACGGATGCACCAAATAAACGTGACGTTCACGTGCTCGACGCACAATGTGTTTAAATATCGCACTTTTTGATCAACAAACACATGGGCCACGGAAAATGGATGATCACGAAGTCGAAATTGTTGTCATAATATTATTACAGAAGAATTTTCTATTCATGTGGCATACATTTCCATGCCAATGCATCATTCTGCTTATTCGGGGAAAAAGTGGTTAGTTTTTTAATTAACAATAAATAATACAAAATATAGAGCGCAGAGTTATCTCAATTCGTGGCTAATTTAGTGACTAATCTCCGTTAGCGCTCATGAATTTACGTTCCCATCTTCGGGCGTTGGTTGTTCGGCGAAACACGGGCGACCGAAAGAAGTGACAAAACGGAGCTTCCGTACGGGAAGCTGCCTTCGATTAGCATAGATTGCGATCAGGGAGCACCAGTGGAAAGCCGGCCATCCATTAGGGACCCATCCGCCCGTTAGTGGAACTGTATCGGGCCCTGGCAATCGGGCAGCAATCGAGCATGCTATTATGGATGGGTCCCGTCCATTCGTCTCGACTGGCTGCTGCCCATATTTTAACCGTAAACTGTCGTGGGCAGAATATTAAGAGAAGTAAAAAAATATTATCTCTTCATTTACGCGCTTCATGGTACAGGGAATTCGGTGGAAAAATGTGCCAGCCACCGTAGAGATGGTTATCGGAAGTTTCCGAGTAAAAAAAAACTGCCATGCCCGGCCGGATAAACATATGGTTCCATTTGTGCAAAGTGCCTACCAGCGATAATTTCATAAAACTTTGTCCTAAAATTCGCTGCTGTTTTGATAAAATTTGTGCTTTATATTTTATGCTAAAAGAGTTATATGAAATGTTAGCAGTTAAGTTATTAGCATGTTCTATACTATAAAACCCAAATGACTCAATGATGAATTTAAAAATTCAAATGATTAGTTGATGTTAGGGTGTAAAATATTATCAAAGAAAATAAATTATTCATGTAAACGCTGTCATAAAGTTTTATGATACTTAGGAGCACCAACATCTTTTAAACCGAGAGGCTTAGACTGCGCTAGAGTATGCTAGTATTTATTTATTGTACTTATTCATAAACCCAAAGAGGTAGAAATTATGGAAACTAGTGGAATTTAGATGCTCAGTTGAAATAACCATTAAGTTCTATCCGGAAGTTAACCACTAAATGCTAAAGGAAAGGATTCAGATGCTCAACTCAAACCTTAATTAGCAATGTC
This sequence comes from Anopheles minimus, assembly GCA_000349025.1. Lineage (NCBI taxonomy): Eukaryota > Metazoa > Arthropoda > Insecta > Diptera > Culicidae > Anopheles > Anopheles minimus. The sequence goes on from KB663666.1 coordinate 1,452,386, forward strand.
TACGTTCTTGCTATTTCAAATAGATCTTTGTCCATAAATCCATCATCCTCCAAAGCGATGTCTTAGTAAAATGTGGGCAGAGAATATTAAACTCTTTGGGTAACACATCTTGGGGAGTACCTCAGAAGCCTAGCCCAGAACAATAACTAAAAAATAGATCAATGTCAGTACTAGTAGGACATTTAATTGGCGAAATTTTGCAATGTTGATCAGTATTTTGAGAATTTCCTGTTGTCTTTCTGTGTTCTGGTTGAATTTATTAAAATCTTTAGGGAAAGGCCTTACACTCACAGTATTCTATATTTGAAATGTCCGTTGAATTTCAGACAACTCTGTACAACTGAAGCACTTCTCTTTCTTTTGTGTCTTTTCCGAATATAATGAAGAATTATGCAATGCTAGAATTTAGAAAATATGAACCTTGTCATTCAAATTCAACCCGCAACTCTCAGTGTTTACGGGGTTCCAGGAAACAACTCTGTATTGTTGATTGAACTTAAACAAATAATTAAAATACATATTGTTCTATTGTAGCACATTCAAGATACTGCTCCCATAACCGATGTCCAACAACTTCCTGCTCATGCAAGCTTTTTTCTACTTCAACCCCCGATGAATCACTAGCGTTAGCACACATAAACCCGTTTTAACTTCCGGGGACTACAATAGAAAACTAGACAAACACCACACACCCGCCTTAGAAGTCGACTGGTTTTGATTTCTGACGATAGATATTCCATTTGCAAACGCTTCCTAGAACAAAGCCCAAGTTTTAAGGTACTGGCGCGCAGTCATCGTAATGCGCTAACTTATTTCTATCAGTCCAAGTTTATGACGCGCTATACATTACGACCCACCGCAGCCAGTTAGAACAAGCACTGTCAATCATAAATTAAGATTTTACGCTTGCAAAGACCGTGGGCGATAAGTGAGATGCGAAATGTGCCAAATGGTTGATGTGTGTAAGCTTGTACTGGCCTTCATCCCGCCGATACATTTACGATTGAAGCGTGATGGCGTGGATTTTGTGTCATTAATGCACCGGAGATCAATTATGAGTCATGAGCTTGGAAGCAGGATGTACTAACGCGATCGTCTGTGGTAATGATAATGGATGCATTTTTCATGTCCAAAGTGCTGTAAACTCGCAACAAATAATGGTAAGCCGTTATTTCTTGATTGTTTTCAAACTTCTCCCTCTTGCCATTTAAACGGTGCACTGGTTTCGCGTAAATCGGGTGCCTCTGGAGGTGTGCTCTGTTTACTGCCGTCTGTGCATTTGCATGCGCACCAAACGGCCTGCGTCGAAGACATCCATTTTTCATCTCGCCAGCATCGTGTCGGAGGCGGTGACTGGAGGATATCGGTTACCGCACAGCTGCCGTTAATAGAAATAATCTCCGGCGACTGTTGGATTGCTGCACCGACCTTCGCCAACTACCATTTTGGGCATATCCGAGGTGAGAATGGCGTTTGCGTGTTCACGATCGTCGCGTGTCTTTCATTGCTGCACGTCCATGCGAAATGACAGACGCCAAGTTGACGGGGCGCCGCTGCCAATATTGCAATTGCATACCTCGTGGGTGGACAGGATTGTTAATGTTTGCCCGAAGAGACTGCCGTGAGTAGCAGTCCCTAGAGGTACTTGTGGATATCGGTGGAGATCTCCATCATAACGATCTGGCCACTGCCCGTATCTATCGAGATCGTTGGTTGGGCTGAAGTATTTACAAAGTGACACTGATGTGGAAAATTGTGGACTACCTTTTCGGTAGAAATGTGTTTTAAAAGGGCATCGATGGAGTGTCAATTCTTTTTTGCGTTACTTTGTTGCGGACAAGTCTGGATTGGATAACTAGCAATGAGTTTAATGGTAACGTGGAGGTTATGGTGTTAACGTGAGTGATTGATCATCCCACATCATTAAACCATCACGAATCTTGTCTTTATTGCTAGAGTCAATAACTGATCACAAAAAAAAAAATATTTAATCGTGCAAAATGCACAGATACATAAAGGATATTTTTTAACATATTTTGTCAACTTCTACTATTACCAAAGATTGCTTTGGACAACTACCACACTTCATCAATTCCTTATATCGACAACAATCTCATCCATCGCCATAAGAACAGAACTGGCTGGGCAGACAGACGATGGCATCCGTAAACCAAGCCCATATGTCCCGATGTGGAACGGGGAATAAAAGACTTCCTTTTGCGCTTTGCGGAAGCAACCGTTATCGTCATCGGCTGAACGGTCGGGCGTGGGCAACATGAAAAATTACTTTCGTGGCGATGTTTTTGTATCACGCCACAGTTTGTTCACACGCCAGGCAGCAGCATCTCTAACGCCCTTTTTTTGTTTGGTTGGTTTGCTCCGTTTTTTTTTCTCTTCGATGGTTTTCCTTTCGGCCATCGATAATCTCCTTCATCCGCTTTTTTGGTGACTAATTTGTTCCTGTTTCGTAATAACTAAGTGATCTGTTATGTGAAGTGTAGCTCGTTGTTCAGTATGCAGTCTGCATTTGGGCATGTTGGGATAGTTTTTTATTCTTCGTTAGTTCCATTTTTGAAACAGAGCTGGTTTGCGTTTTGAACACCATATCCCACACATTGGATTAGTTGGTTTTAATCCCTTTTTCGGTACTTGATATATGAGAAACGAGCAATAAATAAAAGAAAACCAGAGGAGATCAGGGATAGACCTTCATCGTTTCAAAGATTAAGTTTGTTTAATTTTTGAATTATTTCAAATAATTTTTAGAAGAAGATTGAAGAATTGGGAGTAGAAATCTATTTTTCTATTAAATTTTCTCGTGGTTATCGTTTTGCATGTTTCAGATTATTGTAATAATCAACTCCACCGCTTTCCAGAATTTGACATTCGATATCTCTAGGTTTCAGTTGCTAAAGTACCTTATATTTTGGTTTTTGGAGAAGCAAATAGCAAATTTTGTGACGTAAAATGTGTTTATTAGTTTTTTTTTAAAGTTTGACAGATCTTCATCGTACCTTATCGCATAGCCATCACCTAACTCTTCGTAAAGTGTGCCGAGTAATTCTTCTTCTTCAAAGACGAAAATTCATTTCATATGCTGTGCGTGCCTCAGTTTATCAGAATCCTTTTGAACAAAAGCTAGGAAGTGTAATGGTTTCCAGAGCTACATGGGCACATTCTAGTTTAACTTAAACAGGCTCCAGAAATGATTGAACCTTTCTCAGTTGAACTCAAAAACCATGTTTCAACATTCAATTAAAGATGATTTTTCTTAAGCATGCTGGTTATTTGACTTCATGGGCTTAAATAATACAGCTTGGAGGTCCTTCCTTAAGAGCAGTCGATCACTAATGCTATGGTTACAGCTAGGAAAAAACCATGGCCTCGGGGCTTAAGGAAAAAAATGTTAAAAAATAGAATATTTTAGGTTTTCCCTATCACTAATACGATTTAATTTATTCAAACGAGTTGTACATGATCAAGGACATCTATTCTAATTAGTAGTTTTAGAATTTGAGTAATCGGTGTCGGCTTTGCCTTGTCCTAATGAGTGACGACTCGACTCCTTAAAGCCTTCCAGTTTCAACTACGTGGTATAAATAAGTCTTGTTCGCCATTGAATGGCAGGCATGACCAAACAAGTCGTTACGTTAAAAAGAAGAAGATTCATATTTTATCTATATAAAAACTGAATTTAAGAATCCAAATATATAGTATCTTGTAGCTGAGTTGCTCACAAAAAAGCATCTACGTTTTGAGCGAATGAATGAACACTTTATTCACTATTTTAACCGATTAGTATACAAGTAGCGACATCTGTGAACAAAACTGTATAAGCTAATTCGTTCTCTCTTTCCTCTTCACTTTTCAGCACAATATCGCTCGCCACGAATAATAGAAAATCCAAGTGACACAATCGTGCCCAAAAATGATCCCGTCACGCTCAACTGCAAGGCGGAAGGAAAGCCCCAGCCCGTCATCCAGTGGTACAAGGACGGTGAGGAGGTAAAGCTGGACGCGAACCATGTCCTGTTGCCGGCCGGTTCGTTGTTCTTCCTGCGGACTGTACACAGCAAGAAGGAGCAGGATGACGGTGTTTACTGGTGTGTGGCCAGCAATCCGGCCGGCAAAGTGTACAGCCGCAACGCTACACTGCAGGTGGCAAGTAAGTGAACTTGGCTAGAAGTTAAATATTTTTCCACTCGAAGGTACTTGATGCGTTTAGAACGATTTAGTCCCAGCTTACGCACACTTAATCCTCCGTAATGGTGAGGATCATCTTATTGATCGAGTTTTTTTTTGTTTTGGTTTCCAGCATTAAGAGATGATTTCCGTGTCGAGCCGAAAAATACACGGGTCGCGGCTGGCGAGACGGCACTACTGGAATGCAGTCCACCCCGTGGCAATCCGGAACCGAACGTTAGCTGGAAAAAGGTACGCTTTTTAGCAAGCGGGTTTTTTGTGTGTGTTTTTTCTTCATTCACTTTATTTCGCACTCTCCAAACCATTATCATCAACGAAATCACAATTTATCATGGTCCGCTTCTGAACCTTTTTTTCGGTGGTTTTTTTCCTCTTTTTTCGCTCCATTGTAGAATGACGGCTTTCTGGAGTTGGACGATTATCGACCATCGAAGGAGCTAGCCCGGATACGGATCGTTGACAGTGGAAACCTTCTGATCAGCGACGTTCGGCCGACCGACGAAGGGCGTTACCAGTGCATCGCACAGAACATGGTTGGCTCGAGGGAAAGTGGACTCGCCAAACTAACCGTCCAGGGTAAGAGTGGGCTTTAACGCCGGAAGGGACCCATTTTCCACAACCGGGGCTGGTGGTGGTGATGATTTACGGAGGCAACACTTTTCAAAAGTGCGGTCGCTTTCGGCCATTGAAATGAAGATCAATATGCGTTTTTTCTTCTACTTCGTCTGTTTTGCTTCCCAAGTTAGCAACCCTTTTTTCCCCTACCATGATTAATGTCCGCGGTAAAAAGAAATCATTATGTACCTGGCACCACAACAGCCGGTTCATCATCGTTAGTGGATTATAGAAGCGGCATATTCATGTAGAAAAGTTTGGAGGAACGCGCATTGCTTCTAACCATTTGCATAACAAATTAAATTATTCGTTCACATCACACCGTCGCTTGGGTGACGGTATATCACACACATTTAGCCATTTAGAAAGCTTGTTTTATACATCCTCACCTACCGCGAATGGTGATAAATATCGCTTGGTAATGAGGGAAAACCGGTGGAACAAACAAAAAATTATGTTATAAAAAATGATCGAACCATTTTCTAATAACAAACATGGCTTTACTGCTGATTGGATCTAATTTTAGCGGGCACCCACTGTTGGGACGGTGGGAATAATTTATGTCATTTTTAATCAACCCTGTCGCCTTCAGATCTACCGATGTATGATTTACTACCTCCCGATCTCATCCCGCACAACGCAGTGAAACCGTACTTTGTGGCCGAACCGGATGATGCGACCGTACTCGAGGGCCATCGCGTCCAGTTCCAGTGTTCGGTCGGGGGCGATCCGGCACCGCAGATCCTGTGGACCAAGCAGAACGGTGACATTCCCGTCGGCCGGGCCGAGATATCCGAAGAGGACCGAAGTCTTATTATACGCAACGTAACCGCGGACGACCATGGACAGTACCTCTGCGAGGCCCGAAACTCCGTCGGTGTGATATCTGCCCGCGCGAGCCTAATCGTTAACAGTGAGTATCGTATGATTGGTTTGTAATTAATGCAATTTGAATGACATTTACGACAGTCAGATAATGCTTCTGGGCGAGATCGGAACTATTCGGGTTGCAAGTCAGTCGGATCTCAGTGTAAACGGGCAGAACGATTTCAGCCCAAATCTCAGCATGTGGATCGCGTCATAACACATCATTTAGGCTTAAGAGCCGCCTATAGCCGACCGAATTGGCGCAATTTTATGACCGTTCGAATTGGAAATCAGAAACAGTCACCCATGGAAGGAGGTTACATGGTGGCGTCACTTTATATAGAGACCAACTTTTTGTTGCTTTGAGCCCAACATTCGGTTGCTTCTGTTTCGCTGCTTGCGGTAACGCATTTGCGCGATTGTGAAGCGTTTTATTGCGCCGGGGTTTTTTGGCACCCTGCTGCTGTCGTCTCCTGCCAACTTCTGTGGGCGTGTGTTTGTGTCGCTGTGTGTCACTAGATTAGCTGCAAACAATCGTAAACCCAGCGGTACACACGTCTCTCTTAACGTTTCGCTTCACACGGAATGGGTGTCTGGTGTTTCTGCTTTTTTTATGAGCATTCGAAAAGGTTTTTGCCGAAACCACTAAATTAATTTGGAAGTAATTTTTTTTTAGTATCGCGAAGTTTAGCTCGCTAATACGAACTCCGAAATGGCATTACACTGGCACCATCGTTTGACATTTTGTGTGTATTGTGCCTAAATTTCTTCAAGTTGCGAATTCCAAGCGATTTTAACAATGCTTAATGGCAATTAAGCTATCAAATCGTATTTCTGCTTTAACCTATACACATAAGCCGTTCAAATTTCGCGTTTTTATTGAAGAATATATAATAATCTTACGAAGTATTAGCCGGACAGCTTAGAAAAACTAGGGAACGAATTTTCTCATAATCTGAGAATCCTTCTTGGCAGACTTTTTGGTGGAAATAGTGAGCTCACCAAATAGTCTTTCCACAAAAAATTAAACAGACGGTTTCTTCATTGGAGAAGTATAACAAAGTATCTCTAAGTCCGTCATACAACATACAAAAGTAAAATAAAATAAATCTAGTATTAATGCTGACATTTGAGGAGTTTGCAATCAAATTTAGTAGTTTTGATATAGCTATAGCTTCTATGAATCATCTCACACAAGAATTAGCTTAAATTTTAGGGCTATTTAGAACAACACTTTCTGGCTTTTTGCGAGTCCTTATATGTCCAAACAAGTCGTTAAACCAAGAAGAAAAGGATTGCATTAACCTACTATCAAGAGTGTATGATTTTAAATTTGAGTTCCTACTTTAGTAAAGTATTGACTCCAGCAATCATTGATCCTCCTAATAAGTCCTCTTGGTGAACTATATACCCAATCAGAATATCTGATGGCTTAAGACCTAAGATACGAAGAGATTTTTGTGTCTAGGTTATCAAAGATGTGCCTTAAAGTTCCGTTTAATGAGAAGAGTGCAACAACTCCCAATCATTGTTGGATTCTGTGTAATTCTGAGCCCTCAACCCTTATTAATGCCTATTTTATTACGAAAGTCTAAGTGAAACTTATTCGCAGGAAGACTTCCTTTCTCTTATCCTTCGAAGGAATCTTTTCCAACACCAGCTCCAGTGTGCACCACACACAAACTAAGCTTGAGGCTTCCTCAGATTGGTAAAAGTCATGTGAACACAAACAAAACAAATGACAAATCAAACAAACTCAGATAGAGCACTCACAGCTTTGAATTTTGGGAGTACCTCTTCTGCTTTCGATCTAATATGAATCATTGATCCGTATAAAAAATCCAATTATAAATTTGCAGCATAACATGAACTCAAGAAACTGTATTGGTATCTTGTGTAATTTCCCAAACGAAATACAACATTCTTATCCATCTCTATATCTACTTTTACCCAAAACAGCACCACCAGTGTTCATCGTGCGCCCGCAAGATCAAAAAGTCACCGTCAATGGTGTGGTGACGTTCAAATGTTCCGCCGGTGGAAGTCCTCTGCCGTCGGTGTTTTGGACACGGGAAGGCTCCCAGACGCTAATGTTCCCGAACAACAGCTACGGCAATATGCACGTTACCGGGCAGGGTTCGCTACAGATCCGTGGTGTCCAGCGCGAGGATGATGGATACTTTGTCTGCTCTGCACTCAGCGTGGCGGGATCGGTAACGAGTCGGGTGTATTTGCAGGTGAGTTGGGCAATTTTTTACCGCTCTAATTTGTTTGATATTTTACAGTTTTTTAATAAGTAAAACTTTGTCTTTCTTAGGTTACTTCTCCAATTGACAGTATTCCACCGCCACTGCTGCAGCAGGTACCATCGAACCAAAGTCTCCCGAGTGGTACGAAGGCAACGCTTCCGTGCCGCAGTTCATCCTTCGGCGGTTCATTGCATGATCCGCCATCATCCACGCCTCGTTGGCAACGTGACGGAATCAATCTTCTCACCGGGACCGGAAAACGTTTCAAAATTCTTTCCGGTGGATCACTAAAGATTGATGGTAGGTGCAGTGAATGTTATGATAAATCTGCTTAATAGGATTGACGTCTATGACGATGAAGGGCTCGCATTGTACTTGCATTCCGTACTTCGTTTTGTGGATAAAGCGCTACCGAGCCGCGAATCCCATCTGCAAACTCTAATCACTTGATAATGCCGTCACTATGGTATTAAGAGGAGAAATGTAACAACGACAAAAAAGAGAGTGAATTTAACCATTGTGCAGGACTTTAAACCCATGGCAACGGAATGGGATAATATCACCCCCATTCCGTTTTGCTAACGAGAGCTTAATAGTCCTCTAATACCCAATTTATACCAACTGCAACGTACCAACTGTTGAAAGATTTAATTGATGCATTAACAATCGACTGAAGAGCAATATGCGTTTTCCAGTTTTTACCTTGTCCGTTTTGTGCGTACTATCGGTAATGAGATGAGGGTACGCCTTGCAGGAATGGCATTATCGCATGTGCCGCCCGTAACAGGCCCGATTGTTTGTGCTCAATAAGCCTGACTCTGGGTGAGGTACCGTGCAACCACATACAATGCCTTGTGAAAAGTGCAATCTGGTGTTTGCCGGAAAAAGGGGGCAAAAAGACACTCTTCTTCTTCTTGTACGATCATATGCGTCTCATTGATTATTTAAAGAGTTTGTGCAGCTGTGCTGGAAGCGAGCAAAGATATGTACGCACGAGGGTTTTTGTACCGTGCAAGGGATAGTATGAACCAGCATGCATGGTAGTGAATGCAAGTCGCCTGCGGTGGTTTAATTATTGACGAGTGCTTTCGTTGTTTTGCTGCGTACAGAATGAGCTAGAATAATAGAAATCTTGAGTTACGCTCGCTGCACGACGACGGGACGTTGGAAAGGGAAAGTAGCTCGTGGGTATTAACGCACCGACCGTGAAGTGAGGATATCCGGTTTCATTACTCAACCATGTAAAGATCCACTTCCCCATGTCAAGGCTGGGTCCGATAAGTTTGCCGAAGCGTCCAACACAGCCAGGAATGGATATACTTTTCACGTCTCCGTTTCATCCCTACCAGGGGGGTGACCATGATTGATTGAATCTTTACACAGTTTAGTGCTTAAGCTGTTCGTTAGTTGTTTTTTTTTTTTTCAACAATATTCTCAACTCAATAAAATCTTCGCGGTGGACGTTCTGGATATAAGCTTAAGGTATATAGTACGAGTGGAGTACTTCATCCTTGGCAAGTGAGCACATGCGAATTTTATATCCGCGTGCCATCGTATACATTCGTTACCAGATGCAGCTTATGCATCATCAATCAACATCCAAGTGAAGTTAGCAAATGCGCTGAGTGAGGGGTTCGTACTGAATTTGTGTTTTTTTCTTTTGCATAAAACGATTTTCAAACAAGTAAAAAACACGTCCTCTAGGCATCCTCTTTTCCAAAGCCCTGTTGAAAGGCTGCACTCAGCAAGCTTATCAGAAGATTGCCGGAACTCTCCACGGGGGTTCGTATCTGTTATTGCCATCTACCATGTAGAGTGAGCTTTAAGGAAATCTTTCTTCTCATCGCCGGTAAATTGCGCTGCATTTAAATCATAGAACACATCCTATCTAAAGAGCAGATGTTTGCCGTAGTTCCATATACTCCACTAAGGTCAGTATATGATTTGAAATGAGCTATCCTGAGAGAATACAACGTGAATCAATTTCTTGAACGCATTGCACTCTAAAGTCGTCTTAAACATAATAGGAAAAGTGAGATTTACTGTAAATATCGTTCATTTTTCACTCGCCTATAATATAATACGAAGGTGACATTAGCGCCTCACTTTTGACAGTCCAGCTGTGAAAGGGCTAACGGTACTGTCACGGTGCACCATGATGCATCTGTGAGTATCGTCCGGGTAAACGAGATAAAGACAACCACCACACCATCAAAAAGGTCGAGTGAAGTGAGTGATCTTTTGAACCCAGCTGTAGAAACGACGGAACGGGTCCAGAATAAGCACAGAGCCTGTTGCCCGGCTAGCGAAAGAAGGGCTTTTCAATTAAATGTCATTATGTAAATGATCATTTTTCTCCTTTCTCGTGCCTGGTGTGGTTCGCCATAAGGCCAGAAACCGAACCTGGAAGGCAGCTGTGGAGACAGACGACAAAAATCACTCCAGTGTTAGCGTTTGCCTTCATCTTGAAGAGTTCAAGAGGCTGTTCAAAGGGGATTCTTCATGTTTTGCAACCGGGCCACGGATTGGGAGTGTGGAACGTGCCCAACACGATACAATACACCTGGAAATGGACAAAAAAAAACCACGAAGAAAAATCGAAGATTCAATAGAGCGATTAGCTAATGATGCTGGAATGCTGATTGAGCTTTTGTACCGCCAATGATTCAATTAGTGGCCAGTTGTATTCATCTTCTTCAAGCTTTGCTTTGTGGTGTTATATTATTCATGTTTTGTTACAACCAAAGAATTTGTTCTCTAGATGTTGCCTACAGCGTAGAGTTTATTAAATTAATTAATATTAAACTTAATCATACTTAAGCAACTCAAAACTCATCGCTTAGGTCATTCTGAAGAGTTCAGTTTTGGTACTACTTTTACTGACAACGATCGACCCGGTAGGAATATATTACAGCTTCATATGTGATGTTTATTTTGCTGTTTGTGTTTTACGTTCGCCCACTTTAAACCACGGCCCTCGAGCTGGATGGGCTTTTTCCATCCACGATTGACGAGTCGTCGCACGGCGTGATCTGATGATGCCCGAAAAGGGTACTTTACTGGTGCTCATCACTCTTCACATTTCTCAACTTTGGCAGCAGGAAGCAAGCACACTGGAGCAGCAGCAAAAAGGTTCATCAAAAAAGTTTTCCAATTTGATCCTAGAGCCTCATATAGCGCGTATGCGTCGAGGGTTGTTACGTGCCCGTTGCATGTAACGGGTGTCTCAAGGGTGTACCGTGCGTTTGTTTGTTTTGCTTCCTTGTGTGTTTTGTTTCACTCGGTTTTTTAATTTTATATCCATGAGTGGTGGTACTTTGGCAAATTGATAAACTTTTATCGACTGGATGATTTATGAACGAAGTTATGCATGACAGGTGTACGATATATATGCATTTTATTTAATTTACCTTTCAGTATTTGGAATAATTAAAAGCAGATTTTATAATACTTTAAATCTTTCCCAACCAAATTCCTTCTTTAAAAGCTTTGACAGTTTTGAAGTTTAAAAAATTAAATCTTTAAAAACACTTCCAAACTTGAAACAAAATCTTAATTCAGTTTTCCAACCCAACCCAATCGAACGAAGAAGGAAAGCCGTAAATTTTACGTATAAATTTCCGGTCTCCCGTTTAACTTTATCCCGCATTCCCGACACGTTCGACTTTGTCGGCGGATCGTACAGGAACCGAATCGGGTTGCTAGCTAACTGCTTACCTGGGTACAACGCAAAAGGAAAATCCAAACTATCATAAGCGAGAGTTTCCTGCTGAGCTTTGTGGAGATAGAGCGCACGAAAGGGAACACCTCCACCATCCAAAAGGCCTAAGAAACGGCTGTCTAAAAGCATCGTACGCCTCACTTTCGGTGGATTGAATAACTTTTATTAGAATGAAGGCCGTTCCAGCGTCAATGACTTCCGATGGTGGTGCGCTTGTTGAAAATGCAAATGTCTTCGATGATAAGGCGCGCACGGTAGACGTGCGTGAAATCGCACACGTACTCTGCGTTTCTTACAGAATATCATTTCCGTTCGATGGCACCTGATGGGAGGGTGTATGGGGGTTTTTTTTCCTGTACGCTACAGGTAGGAAATGGAAAATGCCACTTTTCTTTGCCATTTACGGTGCTTTCAGCAACGGTACGGTGAAAAGAATCTTTGCATCTTAAACGCGTTATGATTGTATGCGAGAAATTCTGAACAAAGGCGTACTGGCGATATGTTTGTGCATTGTTGAAGTTTATTTAAAAATTCTTATTGACAGTTTCAGAATGGTTTCCTCACATTCACTGGCTGTTTCTGTTCTCTTCCTCTTTACGAATAATTGTTCAAGAATGTATTTTTTTTAACATTCTTGAAGCTTATAACATTTTTTTAAATATTAGCAATCTTATTGGAAACAATGGATTTGTAATTTATTAATTGTATGAGAACATTAACTTTAATTTTAAAATTCTAGAATGATGTTACTACATCATGTGTGTGCCCAAAATTATTATGATATTTTTACCCAACTGAAGTTGGTTCTGGAATTAGGATCTGATTAGATCAGAAATAAGAACAGCCAAACACTCAGTACAAGACAGTTGCGTCTAGACACTTTTTTGGCTCTAGATTAGAACATTATGAAACATTTTATCTCCTTTTGAAGTTAGACACATTTATATTAAAACATTATATAAAACAGCTTTTATAAACAAAATTTTACCTTAAATGACTTTTTTTTAATCAGCAGCTGTTCTGGAGATATCTCTGTATATATTTGGGTTTTTCTAAAAATTCGTTGGAACTCTTTAATAGTCTTCTTATCAGCTGATGAACATGCTCGTCCCTGTTCTCTTTAAATATTAGTTAATTTTTACAATAAGACAGAAAAAAGAGGATAAAAATATGTAGTTAAAAAAAACCTTCATCTGTACTACATCTTGCAACAAAGTGTTATTGCTCTGTAGACAAACTTAGAATTCCACGCTCTGCACGTTGAACCACACTTTGTTTATGTGCTACTATTTTTGGGTACTTCCAAGGACCCAATTCTAGCGCCATTCTTCCCTCGCTCTCTTTCTCCAACGCTCCGTTCAACTTCAAAATAAAGTGGCACTCTAACCGGTACCACCATCACTGCCGTATAGCGGATATCTTGAAACAGCCTGCCATTCGAGTACAATGGGGAGAAGCTCGTTCGGAAGAAGACTAACCTTCCCTTCGCAAACCTTCCGATCGTATCGATTTGGGGAACCCGTAACCGGTAGCACCAAAACCGCATAGATGTCAAGTATTTGAATGCCACCAGGCCTGGCAGTTGGACACTTCTCGAGCACACTTAATGGCAAAGAGAATTAAGCCATCGTGCGCGTTTGAAGTGTTGCCATTTTAAGTACGCGCTCCTTTTTCAGCGCAACCACGTTGTTAAGTTTCTTACACATTTTTGTGTCTTCTCTGCTACCGAGATCAATGTTTCCTTCTTGAAAAGCCCATTAATAATGTTTGCCGGCCTTTCACGGTTCATCTTTTTCCAAGCTTTTTTTTTCTCTATTTCGAACATAACGCGGTAAAGAGGTCAATAATTAGATATCGGTACAGTTGACCGGCTCGTGCTAACGCGGGTTTTATTGAGGGGTTTCGCAAGCGGGGTTCCATATTTTTTGGGGTAGTGGACCACTAATTGCGCACTTCTTCCATCCACCAGGCTGCAGATGGAAACGATCGGCACGGGGAATGGAGAAATCGGTAATGACAAGGATGTGATGGGAGGATGGTAATGTTTTTGGTAGGGAAACCCTTCCGAGCTGTGCGTCGTTGAAATTGGAAGCTTAATGAGGCTCTCAGAAGAAGGATGCTAGGGATTTAATTCGGGACAGAACTCGATGTGATAACTTGCCTAATGGAGGGTTCATCCAGTGACATTATTACTTACCATTAAAGTATCTGCTTACTCCGTTGCTTTTAAGCTTAAGTAGATAATCGGTTTTGAAAGAGTTAATTTCGTTTTCTTGCTTTTTTTGAGGAGGCAACCTTAGCTGAAGATTGAACCATATGGATGGTAGGTGACAGATTTGCTAACCTTCGGCATATTGTTCGGTAGCAAAACACAGAGCCACGCTAACAAAGTTCTATGCAGTAAATATATTTTCTAGTTTGATAATGCTTCTCATTCCTCTGCATCAACGTTGCATAACCATGTTAGTCTAAATAGAAAACAACAAAATGGAAATCATTGTACCTGATGTAAACACGAAACCTTCCTTCATACGTATTTTAGGAGAACAAGAAAAAAAGGGAACACGTACGGTGGTACATATTGTGTGTAGCGTTACGTTCTCGAACATGCTTTCACTAATGAAAGCACCAAACGATGGCCGCTTTTCACCTCGTTCCATATTAGGTGGCGTTCTATGTTTTGCTGATTCTGTCCTTCGTTTTACCACCGCAACACTCACCACGTACCCGTACGTTCTATGAGATTATATACATACATACAGTTTTTTGTTGGCATCACAAAGTTGTTGGCTCTTTCAAGGATATGCTTTACGGATCGTAAAGATACACTCTTTATCCATTCAAAAGCCACGTCCAGGTGGTGGTGTGAAAACAAAAACTACACTTACCATGCTGTTCCACATTTGTGAGTCCCCAATGGGAGCGGGCTGGGCGAATGGGGCTGAGCTTTGTGTACTTTAGGGACGAGAGTTTAGTGCTGCGTTAGAACGGATGCTGCGGATGGGACGGGATGGGTTAAAAACCGGCCTGCCAGAGAGGAAGGTATCGAACAAAGAAAACTTTCCGAGAACCTACGAGAAAGCGTTGTACTTTACACTTGCATGCTCGGTACATCGGCGTTTTAGTCGTTGGTTATTTAAAGCATGTCCTCTGAAACTTTAAAATTTTAAGCAGGGTGCCACAACGGCTGTTGTGATGTAGTGTTTAAAGTTTCTACGGTTTATAACAATGCTCTTTGAATAGAAATTCGCCAATAATAGGACCAAGTGCTGGTGACATTTTTGTAAATATAAGTTTTGAACATAAACCCGTATGATCCAATCATCAAAAACAACTTACAACAAGAACTGTAATATAGCAGAAATGTATATTACGTAATCAATTCTTTACCAAGCTTTATTGTTGTTTTTTGTGCATGAACTTTGCTAAGATGTATGAACTTGAACTCATTTTAACGTAACAATCTCGCGTGTTTATGAAACATGGAAAATTTCGAGAAGATTTAAATTAATATGACTCCTAGTTTTAAGTTCTTGATGAATCCAGTAATGTTGATGAGGTAAATCATGAATCTTGGACAACAAATAGTTCGAAGAAAATTCGGTAGCTGAGTTAGAAATAACCTGCATTTCCACAATATTCGGGGGAATTTTGCCCTTATGAGTGACTTGTAACCGAGCTTTGCCATTGAATTAGTTTTGATTTTAGTCCAGGCTAAACCTTTTTCATCTTCAAACTAACTGTTTCTTCGATATAGAGTACGTGCGCGATGACCTCTATAAGTTGATCTCTCTGGATACTCAGAAATAGCTTGGAGCTATAGATAGTCGGTTAAGGAGTCATTGTTTTTGCATGTTCCTAGTGTATTCTTGAAACATCTTTATAGGCTACGAGTAATCGAACTGAGTTCAATTTTCTTTTCGAACCAAATGCGTCACAGTAACAACTTCTCGGAAAAACGATGCCCTTTAAGGACAAGTTGTGCGATACCGGTTGTTTCTGAGCGATGCCTAGAATATCAAACTATCAAAAGTAGTCTATTGAGCAACAGCCAGATTTCAATCTCAGCGCATATTCTTTGAACTGACCCAGAAAATATGTATCGTTTTAAGCTATTCTGAGAGTTTTTGGTTGTCGACTATGTAGTTCCCAGTTTTGATTCGTTAGTTTGACCACCAGAGGCGAATCATATACTATCCAAACTAAGGGGCTATGGAGGGCTTCAATATCAAAAGGAACCCCAAAATTTTCGGGACTTTTGAGTTTTTTGCAGCAATGTAAGTGCAACAAGCTATAACTAAGTTAGTAAGAAGAGTTAGGTAAGGATGTTAAGTTGTAGTTGTATATCGAAGAAGCTCTTCACAGTGACGGGTGTAACGAAGAAGGACGCCAAAGTTCCTAAGGGCTTTGGATTACTTACGAAATCTTCTAGTCTATTGGCTTCTTTGAATAATCTACTGTAAAAACGTTCAAAAATGATCCGGAATTTCCTTATTTTTTCAAAATATTTTGTTTTTCTTGTTTGTTCTTAGATCTACAAACAGAAGACAGCGGATGGTATCGATGCTTTGCGAAGCTAGATGATCATGAATATGCCTGGTCTGCATATTTGAGCGTAAGTATGACTTTCGAACATATTTTCCACTTGTTTGGGTAAATGTGCTTAACTTCAGTCGCCACAATAGTTGTATATGAGCAAAAAAAAGTCTTAAATTGCATACCTCTAGGCGTAAAAACTCTTTACGCAACCAAAAGACAAACCTTCGAGAGGAGAAAACCACTTATAATCCGTCGTTTGCTCTGAATATGCAATCACCTATAATAAAGCGTGTAAAATGTCACGCTTACCTATAGCGATAATTTAAATTCCTTTACCATAAACCATTACATGCGATATCTTTACCCATTCGTTCCGTTCCTGTAGGTCGATAGCAATCTGCCGCCACAATCGCAGCAGATATTCAACCCTGAGCTGTTACCTTCCGCACCGGGACAGCCGAAGGCAGCGAACATTACCAACACAAACGTGACGCTCATATGGGCCCGTGGGCAGGATAAGCTGCGCACGAACGCGATCGCTAGCTACACGATCGAGTATCACAGTACGGACGATCGGGAGGTAGATGCCGGCTGGAAGATAGCGCTGCGGCAGATCGCGGGCAATACGGCCACGGTGACGGGTCTGTCACCGGAAACCGGATACATCTTCTCGGTGCGTGCCGAAAACGGTATGGGCTTCTCGGGTCCCTCGCCCGTATCGACCCTGATCCGTACGCTATCGTCGGACGATCGTGTCACCATACCGGAGGAGATGGAAACGGCCCGTATGGTGTTGAGCGGGAAGGTAGGTTTCGTCGCCATCAGATCGTTCGCTCCGATGTTTCAGATATGCGCTAAGGTTTGATTGTCACATTTCCCCCTTGGTTTTGCAGATCCTGGAGTTGATCGATATCATAGCGCTGACGTCAACATCTGTGCGGCTCGAATGGCAGCTACAGATCGGTGGTTCGGAGGAGTACATCGAAGGGTTTTACGTGCGCTATCGCGATCTGGACAGCGATATGCAGCGGTACAGTATGCTACCGATACCGAACAGCGAAACGGAGAGTCACATCATTACGAACCTGAACAAGTACACCCGGTACGAGTTCTTCCTGACGCCGTACTTCAAGAACCTCGAAGGGCAACCGAGCAATGCGCGGATCGTACGCACGCTGGAGGACATGCCGACGGGACCACCGACGAACATACAGGCCGGTATGCTGAACCTGACCGCCGGCTGGGTACGGTGGAGTCCACCGTTGCGCGAACACCAGCACGGTGCCGTCATGGGGTACAAAATCCAGGTGAAGTCGGGCAACAACGCTTCGAAGCTGCTGGCCCAGATGACGCTCAACGCGACGACCACCTCGGTGATGCTGAACAACCTGACCACCGGTTCGAGCTACACGATTCGCGTGGCGATGTTTAACCGGCTCGGTATGGGCCCGTTCGCCAAACCGCTGTACCTCGTGATGGATCCATCGTTCGTGATCGTACCGCAGGGTGTACACAACAACCACCATCTCTTCAGCGACTACGACGAACGGCGCCATCCGCAGCATCAGCCGCACGCGAACAGCTTCCTGCACGAGACGTGGTTTATGCTGCTGGTGGTATGTTTGCTGCTGCTCGTACTGATCGTAACGATCGGGGGCGGTGTGGTGCTATTCCGCCGTCGCCAGAGTCTCGGCAAACCGGTTGTCACCGTGCCGACGCTGGGTGCCCGACGGGGCGACATTGCGAACCTGAGCATGTCGCGCAAGGATGGTGGCATTTGGATCGATCGTGGCTGGCGGACGTGTGATACGGATAAAGATTCCGGGCTCAGCTCGATCAAGCTGCTGGAGGGCAGTCAAACGCACCACACGTATCCATTACCCGACGGCGGCACGGATTACGCGGAGGTTGATCCTCGTGGACTGACGTCATTCTACAATCGGAAGGTAAGCTTGGGATGCACTGTGAGGGTAGCACTGGTCATAATTTTTTTATTTACTAAAAAATCTTACATAGGTCTATAGCTAATTATAAAACATTTTTTGTTAATTTAGTAATACAAATTTACCAAAATAAATGAATGACTTCGTTCAGTCCACCTCATAGTGAGATAACTGTGAAAATGATTTCAACTGGAATTATGCAACAAGATTTTTGGAAATTCTCATCTTTTGCACCATGTCATTCGAAATTGTATGAAATCCGTGCCAAATTGGCATATTACAATGATTTAACAGTGCAATTGTAATGAAAATGGAAAATAAAATAGTTTCTTTTTCCAAAGACAGTCCATGTCGACATTGAAACATTTCAAGGATTTATAGTATTGTTTGTAAGCTAGTAACACACTAATGAGTTTTCTAAGTAAAACACATATTACAATTTATCTATCTCTCGTTAAGTGTATTTGACATCAAAAATATATCTGTTGAATGCCTACATAGTGGCATAAAATTTACTACACTTGAATATCTTAAAACGTATTAAAAATTAGACTTGCGGGAGTAAATATTTTTGAGATTAATGAAATTTACATTATAATGAAGAAGAAAAACATTCCTTTTTCCGTTTTTAACACGTTTTATGCCGCATCATCACCCAGATCATGGTTCAAAAAAGCTGAGAGATGTTTGTTCTTAAAGATTTCTCTCTTTCGTTCCAAATTACGAACGTCTGTAGAATGAGTGAGATACAATAGCAATTTTTAAGCACATATCAGTAAAGCGCCATTTTATTTCTCAAAAGATAAATTTGAAAAAATCTATGTTTTTGTAAAAATATTATCTATATTTAATTAATGTTATAAGTTAAATGGCCTAATTAAGAAAAACCAATATTTATGACCTCACTTTGTGTAGGACGGTCCCATAGTGGAGCATGGGAATTAATCTTCGTCAGTAATATTTACCTACCGTACCATGTGGTCTATTCCGTTTCTAGTCACCCGAAAGTCCCACACCGTATGCTACGACGATGATCATCAATGGCATTCCACGGAGCGATAATGGCGATCTAGGCTATCAGGGTCACGACACCTTCTCGTCTACATCGTCCAGCTTCCGATCGTTCTACGGCTATCCTCGGCCAATCAACGCAAACAATGGTACAAAAATCGTCATCTCAATGACCACCACCTACTGTCTTTCTTATTTTAATCCTTTCTTCGTGCATTCCGTATGCCACTCCATCTCTTCCACAGTTCCACCCAACTGGGTAGACTATCTGCCACCACCGCCGGAGCATCCGCCTCCGATCCCGCAGCCACTGGACATCAATCATCATCTCAACCATGTCTATCCATCCGAGCTGGTCGGTACCATGAACAGTTCGCAAACGTCCAGCTACTGCTCCCGGCGAACCAGCGGGTACAAGTGAGGGCCGGAAGCGCGCTTTGGTTGGTAGGCGGTAAACATACCACCAGCACCATCAACACAAAACTAAACAGACGGAAACAGAAGCAACACACTCACGAAACCAAACCCCACACACCCTCAGGCCCCTACCGCTGTCGGCATTGCCGAACGTGCCGGTTGCGGTAGTGTCCTTGCTGTGTGTTCGGCATTCCATGCCATATTCTTGGTGGCCAAATCACCGTAGAGTAGTTGCTGTAGCTGGGGCGCAGTGTAAAACATTACACGCAACCATTTTGGACCGGAACTCGGGCGAAAAGCGAAGACGTGGTAAAACAAAGGTGTTTTTGTGAGTTTTATTATTCCATGGACGGGGGTTTCTCATCGCTTCCAGTGCGTCTTCTGCGTCCCGGCGGCCAACGATAAAAGATCCTCAAGGGTAAGTGCGTTGAGAGTGGGAATCTGATATACAGTTCCTCCCAATGATCAATTATTCTTAAAATGCTTGAATACCTGGATATATTTATGAACTTTTAGTCAAGAATCATTCGATACAACAGTACATTTTCAATAAATTCTAGCATCTCTGAACTTAAAATCTTGTAAGGTTATCGCAATCTTTGGTTAATCAATCTTTTTTATTCATATATTTCTGATGATTAACCTATTCTCAAAGATCAATTGTACTGTCCAGTTTAAATCTTTGGCCATCTGCAATACTAAAGGGAAATAGATGATTCTTTCAAGATTGTTGTATCCTCAAAAATTTGTAAAACTTCATTATAGTTTCGAAGACTCAGAAGAATTTTTAATCAAAATTCAATCTATTCGACTGGCATTCTGGATAACTTTTTACTGTAATTTTTAAAATTTTCTTTCCATTAGCTTTAAATGATTATTTAGACAAATTATAGACGGTTTAGCAATCTGTTAGCGAATATTACAGCGAAAATTCAACCTTAAACGCATGTCCTTCCTGTTGATTTTTATATCCAAGGTCTCTGATGTCACTGGAAAAGTGAAGTTAGAAATTTACATCAAAACTCTTAGTTAATTCCAGATCTTTCCAAATTTCTTCCAGTCCAAATTCAATTATTCAAAAATTTTTGAAACACATTTTTGAGAATCAGATTATACCATTTTACACCTTTTTATTCCCTTTCCTGCAGGATTATCGTGCCATGTAGAACTTCTCCGGAATTATGGCATTCTCCGTTGGTCAGAAACGGAACCACCAGCGATGAGGCTGAGGAAAGAAGTGTTTCCAACTGAAATTCGCTCTCATACATCAAACGCTATCTAGAGCTTTGGTAGGCGCGCATTGTATGTCGGACAGCAGTCCAGTTCCAGGCCGCGGTCGCTTTTAAGACAAAAGCATTCGGGCGGCACACGGCAAGGTTCGGCCAGATTGGCCAGGTTTAACGTTTATCACAACCCGAGTAATTTTCTCGCCATACGTAGAACATGTGCGACTATGAAACCGTAGATTCAGATGGTAGTGATGAATAAAAGATATATTTTTTCTATGAAAAAAACCAATGAACGAAATTCGACGATTTGCATCGAAGCCATCGATAAAAAGGTCCGAAACGAGATAACATAAAAGTCAGGTATGTAATTCTACCCTTTATTTGATCGTTATTAATTCTCCAACATTTTTCAGAGCACATTTCTATGCTTTAATGTTTAATTACAAATTAAACAGTAAAGAGCTCCATCGCATTAATCTAAATGTCTGTGGGCCGTATCCAATTAATGCTACTTTAAAGCTCAATTTAGCACGACATTAAACTGATTGTTGTTATCCACCGGCCCGACCATTCCTACCCTATTTGTCATTTGTCTGTCCGCACGACAAAATGTGCAATAAATATATCTACTTAATGGCTTTCCGACCGCTCTAAACAACCGCAAAATTGTTTAAAACATGTTCCGGACAAAAGCTTCACCGTAAATATGCCAACATGGTAGCAGCATGGTGTCAAACAAAGCGAACATATGTGGCGCACCATATGTGTTGGATTTGTTTTGCTGTTTTTTCTCTTTGTTTTGTGTGTATAGTTTTTTTTTCTTTAATTCCAATTAAGGTCAGGCTGTGGTTCACTTTTGATGATTATCCCATTCGTTGTCATTTTTTCGAACACATGCAGTCATTGCTGGGAGGAAAATTCCAATTGCAATGTTAAATAATTGCTGGCTATTTAATTGAAATTAATCATGGTTCTATGGTGCATAATCACTTAGAAAATGAGAGATTTGATTACATTTCATGGATAACATTTTTTTATAAATTGGATTCATATTGTACAATGTAAATCAACAGTTTATTGTATTTATTACTTGATACCATGGGTTTAGTATAAACACACTTGGTTCTCGTAGATCAATTTGAGGACTTAAAAAAAACTATTATTTGAATTATATTTTGAGTTACAACTATTCAAAACACACAACTTTTAATAACAAAGGCTATTAAACGAGAATACACGTTCTCGACCGGTGTTTAGATGAACATTGTTGATAACAGTCAACAACAGACTGTTTATTAAATGGAAACAAACTACATGTGGGTGTGTGATACATTCCCTTTCGTGTCGAAGCAGAACATCCATTACTTAAATGCTTTTCAAAATCATTACTTATACCACGAACATGAACTGCTAGTCACCGGTAGATAAAGAACGGAGTAAACAAAAAGATTAATTGTTTGACTTTTGAAAATATGTGTTTTTTTAATCGGAATTCTAATTTGTAAAATTATCATAAATCTAATAAAACTTGTGAGGTTTGGAACACTGATTGACTTCAAGGTTAGCATTGAGTCAGCTCACTTCATGAACTGGAACTGGTGTTGTATATTAAGAAAAAAAGAGGAAAAGCATTCTGACTTTATTGAAGCTTGGTTTGGTCATGTGAAGCTACTATCACCCTTCCCATTATTAAACTTTATGTCTGTCTCACTTAACAATCGTTGAAAATCATTTCGGTTGCGACATGTTTGAGATTTCACGGTTGTGATTCCTTCAGAACTAAGATTTCAGGTACCAAAAAGATGTAAACGAAGAAAAGTAATTTAAAATATAAAAAAAATCCTTTTTATGAATATGCACATTATGTTAATTTGTTCAATATTCGTTAGCAGTGTTGTATAACATTCGATCTTTTGAAATTGGTTGAAAAATGTTTTTAAATAAATTCCAGATAAAACAAATATAATTTAAAATAAAATTATCAATGTACGGATATCCCTATGGAATAATTATCGGGGATTCAATCGTATCGTTTGTTTTATATTATAATGTTTCATACACACTTGTTGGTTCCAAATTTTTGCAAATGATAATTATAATATATAAAGTGTTAAAACTGCAAAAAGAATCAATTTCAAGACTTAGTACCCACAAATTATAAAGGGAATTATTTTAAAACCTTAATCAATCCGGCTAGTGCGCAAGGGTAGTTATATTACATTAAATTTATAATAAATCATCCACAAGGTAATAAATGACCAAAAAGATGATTATTAAAAATTCTCCTTACATTATACATTATTTTACAGGTTAAGCTTATTTAAATAAATCAAGCATATTTTCTTTCTTATCATCATGTACAAAAGACATCTAAATTATTCATCTCCAATCATGCTCTAATACATCCGTTCTTTAAATAAAAACAGTATACAAGTCATAAGAACTTCCAGCTGCATACCGAAAATGGTTAACAATGACCATCCAAGAAACGAGCATAAGACTTATGTCTTAAGAGCTTTTTAAACGTAAATGCATAATTTAGTAAAGAGGATCGGAGCTGCAACTAGTTGATGGAGGTTTTTCATCTCCTATTCTTTGTGTTAGCATGCACTCACAAAATGAAGTGTACTTTGGTGTGTAAGTGGCATGAGATTCGTTGAAACAAGTACATATTGATAAAAAAACGAGTAAAATAAGATTAATATGCATGACAAATAGTTTGGTAAAAACCACTTTAAAAGAAAAAAGGCCAAAAAGGTTTTGTTGGAAATTGTTTAATTTACCCTTCTAAAAAGCGTTTCTTTGCTATGCCGACACATAATAAGGTCTTATGCTATTCATGCTTCTGTCACACTCAAGGAAAGGCCAAATGTGTGAACAAATTAGAACTAATTCCAAAGACAAATACATGTACACGCTTTCGGCCGTGTTTGGCGCTGTTGGCCAGTTGGCGACAGTTTTCCGATATAAATCAATTCCATCCTGTCCCGGAGGTTTGTTTTTCCTCCATTTCCTGGATGCGTCGGGCGCCCAAAGGAAACGTGAGTGATCCGGCACCGGGGGTTTCATGAATATGGAAGAGCTGGGAACCTGCAGGAAGATTCATGTCGTGCGGTAACAGTGGAGCTTAGGGAGCAATTTCGTAATGTTTTCGGGACACACTATCAATCCCATTTGTAGTTGCGCCTGCTGTTAAAGGGGAAAACAATTAATTGCATGCAGAAGTTTTTCGGATTAGCGAATGTTGCGAGAGTGCCCGCAAAAGCCGCAATGATACGTGATGGAGTATTTACTGGGAGGGAGGGTTAGCAATTACATGTTAATGTTAATACCCTTAGCAGGTCGTTAAACGTTACTACAACATGTTGGCGTGTTGTTGTTCAACAGCGAGTCATGCGAAATATTGAGGTGAGGTGTCAATAGCCAATCATGGTCAATTCAATAACAGGCAACGTATTGAAGTGCCGGAAAAGTGTTTCTGCCTTTCAATAATTGGATAAAAATGGCTATGTTAGAATTTTGGTTTATTTTACTAATGAATAGGCTCCGGACGCTCTTTTGAATGTTCCAGAACTATTTACGGTTATGGTCAAATATCAGGAATCATTTAGCGAGAAGAAAATGTTGAATACTTCTAGGATTTGATAACAGAGCAAACTTTTACGTATCTAACTTAATCTATTATGCTGTATTCGTGTATTGTGTTTAAATAGACTTCTCTTTTTCTACTGTGTTCTCGCCTACATCTGGTGTTCCACAGGGAAGTGCGTGAATTCCTCATTTGTTCCTATAGTATGTCAATGATGAATTCTTCCAATAAAAAAAACTCTAATATACAACTCTGTAGAGTTATATTTTTGTGCTATTTATTTGTCCTAAGCCATGTGTTCTTACTCTGTGAACTTTATGAACTTTTGGGTCTCATTCTCAAAATGGCAGCTGATTTCTAAAAGTTTGTATTGTTACCAATTACATTCTATGTAATATTCCTGTACATTTTGGAGTCTAAAATGTTCAATTTGGGCAGATCGCATCAAAAGTGTCAAAAGTTCTTTTTCTTTTCAAGATTAGTTTTTAGCCGTTTCCGAGGTCGATCAAATGCTTCACTTCACTTTAGATGTAATCTTCTGGATTTTAGTACTCTTTGGAGTATGAAAACTCACGAAAGCGTAGGCTCTTCTCGTTGATGATCTTCAAATGTATAAGACTTCATCATTTCCATGCAACTGGATGTGGATTCCGTCACTGGAAGGTAACCGAGAAATGGCAAATTGACCTTATGGTGAAGTAGATGACCTCCAGGGTCGGTCAGGGGGTCCTTGGAGGTCAAAGAGTTCTACTACACTAATGATGACAAAGCCACGACATCTCCTTCGATGCACCTTTTGCCAATCTTCCCAGGAATAGTTTTATCAAATAAGAAAGCAATACAAAAAATAAATTTTCTCGATTTTTTGTACATCCTCAAGACCTCTCAATCTTCTCTGACCGAGCAGTCTTAACACTTCTGATGCTTTGTGATTGGTTTAGTGTAATTTGAAATGACCGAACAGACATTCCTTTGTTTTTGGAAAATTTATCGGTCATAATTAAAACACTCAACTGAAAATTGATCGGTCGCTAATGTCGATACAAATGTTTACTGAGTTGGCAGTACAAGAAAAAATATTGTACCAACAAATATTGACAAAAATGCTCTCTGAATTGAACTCTCAGTCACTCGGGAAGAAAACTTCTTGGCATTAACTTTGAAAATTGAGTATCCCCGGAAGTTCTGTTGCGTAGCCTTGTAACCGGGACGATTGACTAGTTTAACTTAAAGGACTAGTCTTGCAAAGAGAACTTAGTTATAAGCTTAGAATCAAATTACCTTAATTCTAGATATCTCACTACTCCTCTAACACTATTAGAATGATGTGAGAATATTATATTTCGATTTCCTGAGTATTACAATCTCTCCTTCTATGATATTATCTTCTATATTCGTTACACATTATATCATAATATCATTCCTTTTTTTGCATTCTCTTCATGTTAACAAAACCCTCTTACTGAAGTAAAAGATCCTTCTTGCCGGTGCACGATAATATCTTGTTAAGCTCGTTGAGTACGGTGACACGCAGTTTCGACCCTTTCGCCTGAATGTGCCGGCTCTGTTCTATCTCAATCCGAAACAATCCAACTATCCCAACCGTTCCGAAGTTCATTTTCGGTGAACAAAGAACTTCAAGATTATGTTCGTCCACTTGGTTCTTTTCGGAAGTTCTTCCTGCAGAAGAAAATCCTCCTTAACGAATCCCTGAACAAACCCGAATCATTTAGTTCGACGCGTACTAAAGCAAAGACAAAAGATGCTGCTGGCACCGGACGAATAAGTTCGAACTGGACTTCGAACAGTTTTGGGTGAAGAATGAGCTCTGTTCACGTTACGAGAATGGACCTTTCGTGAAAATGAAGAAAAATAAAAAGAGATACTTCTAGAAGAATGATAAACGATGGCTCCTTTCGGCCATGATTCCATGATTAGGTTCCCGGCGCACTATCGACGTTGAAGATGTTGTCTACCTTTCCTGGGAACCTTGCACATCGTTCACGTTTGTGCAAACATAATTTAGAAACAAAGAAGCATACGAATCGTGCCACCCGGCACTTGCTACCACGTGTGATGATTCCGTGCCAGGAGCGTGCGCGTCTTTTCTGCTTCGATGCCAGTGTCAATAGCTTCAGCGCACAGTTCATTACCTTCCGAGCTGGGTGCTTTCGAGTGGTCAGACCAACCGAAAGGTGAACAATTGAGTGGTTCTAGTTCCCTGTTTTTTTTGTTTATTTCTTTTTTATCTCTTTCGTTTTCGTATTTCTTTAGCATATATTTTGTGGTGTTTTGAATAATAGAGTCCATGATTTGGTTTACTTTTTGTTTTGTTTTTATTTAAATTCTTTTATTGCTTTTTGTTATGGTTCTTTTATGTTCTTGTTTGATATCTTTTATCTTTATGTTTTATTTTTATTAACATTTTTAAACTCTTTCTAGAATACCATAAATAGTGCTGAAAAATCTAACTTTAATATTCCATTTGTTTTTCTACTTTTCTTATTTTTAGTATTAATAAAACGCCATATCTAAATGACATTTTCTCTATCCTGGCTTCATCACAACACACAAACGAGCTATTAATGGCAGCCTCTACCGGAAATGTGTGTCGGAAATGACTGTTGCAAGATTTATTTCCGTTCGATTACCAACCGGGCAGAATTCACAACACTTATCATCGTGCACGGTTATGATGGAAAGTGTGCTTTCGATCAACTTTTTGCCTGATGAATTTCCATTAAAACTTTTATTTTTGTTTATTTTTGTTCCGGTTCCCAAAGCGGGTAGGTTTGGGTTTTCTATCTTTTTCGAGTTTGCTACATAACTACAGGCAGTTCGGAAAGGATAGGGCAAAGTTTTTCAATTTACGAATGATTCGATTGGCGTTGATATCGACTGGTGGATGGTGTTTGTCTGCATTTGAAATTGATCGTTTAGAGCAAAAAAAAATGAAGAGATTTTTTTTTATAAAAAATGTTTTCTGATTTTCTTTGAACTTTAATGTCATAAACATCTATACAGTTCACACAAAATCTTTTTTTCTTTTTTTCGCTTCTTACTTAACTTTTGAATCAGGGGTTTCTTCTAGCAGTACATTAAAATTTTATGCTAACGATGTTTTTATGCGATGGCAATAAGAACGATACATTAAAATAAATGTGGCATTGTTCGAACGGAATCCTACAGCTGAAGAACCAAATGTTTTTCTCTTTTACCGCATTTAGATACCGGTTTGGGTGTTTTTATTTGGAAACAGAGGCCATTGTTCTGTTGTTTGCTTTGTGTTCTATTTTTTTCTGTATGTTTTAACTCATTTATTTCTTATTTTCTATGTTCCTGGTTTGTAAGAACAACTTTCGAATAGCTTAGTTTTTATTATAAAAAGTACTTATATTTTCACTTCTCAGTAACGATTCATGCAGATTGTATGTTAAGCATCAATAAAAATGAATTAAATGAATAGTTAAGTTGAGCAATTTTAAATCGGAATAATGTTCTCCATTATTTAAAAAAAAACTCTAAGGAGAAATTAAATAAATGCAACTAGTGAGCATATTTCTAATAACAATTTACTAAACTATATACTTCAAACAATTTACCAACTGCTGACAGTCTTGAGTCTTGACAGCATTGATTTTAAAACACACCGAATGAGTCAGATATGTTTTCTTTAGGTTACAATCGAATGCTTTATTTCTGCATTGCATCAATCCCTTAGAAAGTTTCAGCTTTCCAGTAAACAATTACGTCGATTGAGTACAAAAACTATCGAAACCTTTTCGCTTCCCCAAGCAAGTGTCTTGCATCAGAACAAGTTGTAGCGTTGTTGCGCAACCGGGTGCCGAACCCCCGTACCAGCACTAACTCATATCACAAAGTGTCCCATTAAATTTATTTGGCTAAGCCTACGAAATTCATGCGTTAAAGGGCTCGGGATTAGGGCCATGAGCATTAAATCAGCGTATTAGTGTACAATACGCGTGAGTGGCAAAGAAAAAAAAGAAACTCCCACACTGTCACGATTGGTTCGCGGGTTGAAGTGGAGATCAAGCCCAAGCTTATATATCATGCGTTAGCAAGAGTTATATGAAAAAAGCCGGCGTTGTAATTCAACGGAAATTTATCGCAACGAGCGCTGTCATCTGGTTCACTTGTTTCGGAACACTTAATCATCACTTGGAATGTTGGAACTAACGTTTGCTTATGATTTTTTATAAATAAATAAAAAAGGAATCACTTTCTTTCACAGCACGTGGTTAAGAGCTGGTGTATTCTTTCAATAAAAAAAAAATCGAAAATAGGAAATGAAAGTTCAGGATAAGAATTTTAAAATTAAATCATTTCAAATTCTTAAAATTCCATAACGTATGACCTACATAAAAACTTTATTTTACGAAACTATTGTTTTTGTTTTTATCGCTTGAGAATGTAAACAGTCCGTAACATAATTATAAGACCACTCAAATTATTGCATTGTATCAACGATGTTTATTTAATTTGTAACGTTATTCCTGAAGCTTTATGAACACGATAAATCAAATGAAAACTGCACGTACAAAAAATCATAGAAAAGCAAGAATTTATAAAACATTCGAAAATTAGCATGAGAACATGAAACATGCAAACGAAAAAAAAACATTTAAAACATATTCTGCTCTTTGGGAGCGCTTTTTTTGGTGTTTTTAAGAGCTGTACCTAGCTGACTTGAGCAGTGTGATTCATTTTGCAATATTTTTCCAACCTTCAGAAGAATTTTAACTTTTATGAAAAATTAATTGTTTTATTTTTATATTAGGTTTTCAATTTTCTGAACCCATGGAAAGCTCAATATGTCAATATGTAAATTTGCTAATTTTGAGCTTTGTTTCTCAATTGTTTGCACTGCTTGTGGACATCGTTTCTTCAAAAACAATATTTTAATTGAAAATTTATTTAAAAAGTCTTAAGTGAATACATGCGATATCAAAAATTCTTAAAATCAAAATTTTAAGAAAAAAATTATTATCTCGCGTGTAAAATCTGCATGGCTGGGATTAAAAAGCGATTGAAAAAATTAGTCAAAAATGTAATGAATAAAGCCCTTACAATAACGGAGAAAACTATTTTCCGTTAGTGTTCGTATAGTTATATTATATGTGAGAATATAAAAAAAATGTGTGGTTTACCATTTTTAGCAGTTTACTAATTATACTATTTTTACTATTTTATTTAAAAATGGGTTCTTATATTTATGTTTAGAACTGTAACATAGTTATGTTAAATGGTGCAGTTTTCAACTCCGTTAATACATGTAGTGTAAAAATGATATAAAAATATGAGAAGACTTATTTTAGACTACTTTGCAGAATTTCGTTTTAACCCAAAGAAAACTGGAAATGTTCAGTTATTATAAATAAAACAAGAAGTCTTCTTACTGATGAACTGGATTGAACCATTTCTTCTAGCTTACTAAATTATTCGTTATTCTCGCTTGTTTACAACAAATTTATTTAAATTAAGTTTATACAAAAATCTTGTCTTCACTGTGTTTGCTCTGCTCGTTGATTGACACGAACCGTCAGCGGCACCAGTGCGGATCACACATCAAAATTATGAGACTAAACATTTAGATTCCGTGACACTTTGGGAGTAAACATCATCATCTCCATAGCATCCGGTGTCGGCAATGTTTAACTTGCGCCATATTCATCATCCACTAACCATTCACCGTACTTTGTTATGTTCTGCAACCGAAAGTGTCGACCACAAACGTTCACTTCAAAGCGAAAACGCCACTCAAATACCACTGGAGAGGTTGATCAGAATTTCCCTTTTTTTTTTGTTTTAGTGGATATTTTTTATTATTTTTTTCCCTCTGCATCACGTCACTGCCAAAGGTTGCGACAAGATGCCGAACGTGCCGTGAGGAAACGATTTCAACGAAGCAGTTATGCTGGCGATTCGTTATGACAAATGAGCTGTGAGCTGAAGTTGAAGTCGGCGCGTGACCATGTTGTCAGGGGGCGTACGACAATCTTACGCTACGATTGTTTCTCCCTAAACCGTAGTAGAAATAGTAAGTAGTAGTGAAAAGCACAAAAGCAAAGAAAACATTTACCGCAATTGTTTAAATAGTTTTCCGTACAGTGAAAGGCGTACAATTGGATGGCGGAAACTCGTGTTCCGTGCTATAGTTTTTGGCACGTTTCATCCCCCTTCAAAACACCCTCCGAACGCTCCGGTCGTAGAAAATTTGTGTGCGATCACTACGAGACCTTTAATCCACTAATTAGCTGAGAAAAATGTCCCGCTTTCCTTCCCACAACCGTCGTTTGCGAAAAAAAAAAGAAGCTGAAACAAAAAATTAATTGTCCACCCATACCGTGTACCAAATCCGCTCCTTCCTCGGTGGCTACTTTTCGCGAAAGTATACTCCCCATTTGTGGTCTGACCCTGTGTGTGTATGTGGCTGTTTGATCAGCATACAATTACACTTAGCAAACGGTTAGCCTTTTGCCGACGTTGCGAATGAGCGGAAAAATTGGGCCGATGATGGGTGGTGTAATAAATTTTCCAACAAACAACCGCCCGTCGTACTGGATTTTGGTTGTTCGGGATGTAACAGCAGCAGCATAAACTCTTTTCATTTACACCATTAATGGGCTGGGTGCTTTAAATGATGATAACTGTAAACAGTGAAATATAATTAAATGGTCGCAGAGATGTTGGATTGTTTAGCGCACGAACAAACAAGATGGGATTTGGTGCCACTATATGGAGATTTGCTGTGCTAACAAATGAGCTGAAGATGTACATTGTCGTAAGTGATGTATTCTGCTCGGGTTCCGGTTGCACAAGTGATTGGAAATGTTTAATTCCATTGTTCATTGCCTAAAAGTGGTGAGATGAAAAGGTTTCGTATTGTCGAACGGAGAGAGAGAGAGCTACGTAAATTAATACAAAAGTATATGTTATTTAAACTTTTCTTCAAATTGCTATCTTTAAAAAATCTTCAAAAAGTTTGTTCTTCGCCGTTTAAAATACTT
Organism: Anopheles minimus; assembly: GCA_000349025.1. NCBI lineage: Eukaryota > Metazoa > Arthropoda > Insecta > Diptera > Culicidae > Anopheles > Anopheles minimus. The sequence goes on from KB663666.1 coordinate 1,483,797, forward strand.
TATTCTACCGGACAAGATTAATCACAAACATAACAGATGAAACAAACTCTTCAACTATTTATTTAAATCATAGATTTTGCTCATGAACTTGTAAACATAACTTACGTAATAAATCCTTTTTTATCTTATTATCTTTCAAAGATCGTCAGAAGGCTTTTTCTTCGTCGTTTAAAATACTTAATTCTCCCGGACAAGATTAATCAGAAACATAACAGATGAAACAAACTCTTCAACAATTTGTTAATGTCATAGACAAAGCTAATGAAATTAATTGCAGGTTTACCTTACATAATAAATCACTTTTTTATAACTTTATACTTTTTTCAGTTTCTTTTTTTCCTGAAGGACGGCCAGGCCGAATTCCTCATTGTAGTAAAAAAAAATATTATAAATTCTAGTTATTTTTCAAATTTATGTTAAAGGTTCATTCCTTAATTATGTTATGATCGAACGATAACCATCAATGGGTTAGATAATTTATCAGATTAAAACAAACGAGTCAATGTTAGCCCCTACTCAATCATGACTTTTTGAAATAAAAGGTTAACAAATTGTCACTTAGTTGATCGTTTTTTTGTTAAAAATTTTCCTCCAAAATTATAAAATTAATAAGCCTTACGATTTTTCCAAAACTTTGCAATTTTTAACGCGGTCATATTAGCATTTACGCCAATTCATTCATAATTTGACTATATTTTGTTATATTTTTATATTGTATGAAAGATAATGAAACATTACATATTTGTTTTAATATTTGTTTAAAAATATCAGCTACAGAACAATAATCAAGTTATAAGAAACCCAACTCAACCCAAGTCATAATAAATATTAATTGAAAATTTAAGTACACATATGTAGGTATTGTAAAATGCCGCCAAGCAGAAAATTAGCGTAATATATAAAACATGTAAGAAAAAAAAAACACACTTCGAAGACGTCGATTTTTGTAAAATCTTCAAGAAATTTAGAATATTATGTAAGGATGTAAACAGGGTACCCCACGATCTGTTTTTTAATCACATGTCATAACTAGTATGGAGTAAATAAATATAATACGTATACAACTAAATTATTCCGGAACCATCAGTTCTCTCCAGAATTTCTGTCTCAATTACTTTGGGCAGCCAAGTCCAAACATTCTGCAAAACACGTAACAACTATCCTATACCAACGCGGATAATGTCCAGAAACCACAATGTCCCTGGTCATTCGGTCGTTGCCATTGTCGCTAGAAGCGCTCGCGTTTGCGGCCATTTTGCCGGAAATAACATCCCAAATCCACAATGGACCATAAATGTTGATTAAAATTGAATGCTATTCGTCCTGTGCTTTAGCACTCTGCATCGGCGGATGCATTTCCCCGTAGCTTTACACGTTAAATTTATGTTAGTGCTGGTTTTAAGCGGTTTATTGGTGTTGATTTCGTTCGCTCGCAGCAGCAGCAGCAGCAGCATGTTTGAAATTAGTTCATAATTTGCGTTCCTCCAGCAGTACAATTCGTAAAGCGGGAAAATTCAATGCATTGGAAGAAAGCGAGGAGGAATTTCAAACATGCACGGTAGAATTGCTGAACATTCTACCAGGCCTAGTGGGACGGGCGAATTGAGCCAATCCGGGAGCACGATGCCGAGTCAGCATTCCCAAACATCAAATCTCGGGAAACTGGCCGAACGAAAGCTATCACGCATTATGTTTCCAACATCCATTCCCGGTTTGCCAAAAGGAAATCAGTTTCATCGCTGGCTGACGATGTTCGTCCACCTCAGAGCTCCAATGTCCCAACTGACACTTCGTCTTTCTAATATGTCTTCCATGACGCGTCCTGACACCTCAGGGATTCGGGGTGCGCACAACAGCGCCGAAGTAATTGCCGCCGAGAATTTCTCGCCATCATCGTCGGAAATTGGATGCAAACGTGGTTCGAATAAGCAATGGCATTGCATCCTTCTACTGCCACGGGAACACTCGGGGAACACTAATTGAAGAAGATGATTGCTGCCGATGCTCTCCCAGTTGCACTCCCGGTTTGATACACACTTTCTCGGATTCATCGAAACAGAAAGCCAGAAAAGCCGGGCGACATTTAGGTGGTGGTCGGTGTTGGTGCAGCTGTATATGCAAATATTAAATGCAGAATGCTTGTTTCACAGTCACGCCACAGTCGTCGTCCACAATCGAAACGACAAACTATTTCTCCGCAGTGGGTGAACATGGCTTACGGTTTTTTGATAGAAACAGTGTCTAATATTAAACTAGCAGACGACATCACAATGCACTTTCACCGATGAAGAAACGTTCAGAAACTTTTACCCAACGAGATGCATTCGGTAAGTTTGTTCGCTATCCTATCTTCTAACTTTAACTAACGAATTTTGTAGAAGGATATTCTTTATACAAAAGTTTTTAAGAACCTTTAATGATATGTTCTTCGGGCGTAGTATTTTGCCCAAATGTTCTAAATTTGGAGATCAAGAGAGACAGAGAGAAAATAGAAGTCAAACTTGGCTTGAAATCAGTGGTCAGGAACTTGAGGTCAACAAGCCCCATGATGCATTTTCCGCGTCGAAATTATTTTTAATTCTTGTGTATCCTGTCCTCATGGGTCACTGATCTATTGTTATAGTAGAATAATTTAGTTGTATATTATACTTATTTATTAATGCTACTTGCTATTGGATTACTTGCTGCTTAATGCTACCAACTAGTAATAACTTTAACTTAGTATGTTACCAAGTCAAAAGTGTGCCGAAGATCCCAAACACATATTTCACCAAAAACTTACTCGTCAGCGAATCAGTCAGCTTACTCGATAGCTGGATCAAGTGGAGTCTACCCTGAGGAAAATTTGATGCAGCCGTGTATGAACTGATGCAGCATATCCCTAGTTTCCTGAGAACGGATTGGCGACCTGGCCAAGTTTTTTAGACGTACCCGCTATACCAGGCCAAGAAAGAGGAAGAAGAAGAAGAAGAAGTATTTTATCAAAACTTCGATATCGACACTAGCCTTAAGTGGCCAACACATTAGACCTAAAAAATGTATATAATAATTAATTATTTCTTTATGTTATGTATTATTATTCTGCTATCCATTCTACTGTAATCGTTAACGTACTTTGTAGTGCAAATACAGGTACTATTATTGGTGATGTTTTAGAAACCTTGCGGTACACGAACCGTACTTTGCTGACCATTGCATTACACCAAACGCTGTAACTCAATACTTATGTTCTATCTTATCGTAATTGGGATGCTGCCTAAGTGACAATCAATTGTTTTGATTCATGAATTTGGTTAATTTGAAATTGCAAACGAAATAGATTATTGTGGGACATAATTTAAGTGTCTAGAAATATAATTTAAACTGAACATTAAACATCTACTCTTTAACTCCTTCTACGAATTGTTCTCCTCTATTACAAAAAGGAACGTAATCTATCTACATGTAATATCAGGAACAAGTAAATCGCAAAAACAGAAAACTATCAAAATTCTCCAAAAATAATCATTATTTTTATACTAGCTAACTATACGAACACATTTTTTTTAGAATCAAATAAAAATAAGAAGAGTTAGCTGAAATTGATGTTCTGGTAAGGTTTAAAGAACAATAAAACACCCCTTTTGAAAAAAAGAAATTATAATTTTACCAACCTGTTCACAATTTAATTAACACATATTGTTATATTATCACGACCACGTAGGGAAAATATTTTTCTACTCTATTACAGGCTTTGAAAAATCTGTGAAGATACAAGAAGCTTAATACAACCGTTTTCGACGTAAATATTTTTTTGAATAATTTTCATTACATTTTCGACTTCCTGTCATGTAGTTTTGGGCAGGAAAAATAAAATTTTCTCATATTTTGATTTTTAATATTTTTGATTACACATGTATTCTATCCATTTATTACCTTTCCACTGCTCGAGACATTTTGTATTGAATTTGTATTTGTATTTGTATTTGTATTTGTATTGAAGAAAGGACACTCACAAGTAAAAATAAGGCAGACTATTGTACAGAAAGGTAAAATGTTACAAAATGATGAAAAAATATAGCACAATTAATCTCACTGCTCATGTTGCATAGGCACTTCTGGTAACAATGTTGAGTATAACGTTTCTTTGGAGCGCACTTCTGTAGCTGTTAATTAAAAGGAGTGTCTAACCGACGTGTGTGTTTTATTATTCTTTAAAACGCACTTGAACCACAATTCCATCTAAATCTTCTAGTTCTTCGATAATTCTGAAAAAAAACAGGTGTATAAAAACATTTAAATTGAAATTAAAATCCATACTAGTAAGATTGCATTCCATCCTGATATATCCTGAAATAGATATTTTAAACAATTTCTATCATTGCACAACGTTTACACTCCCTCCGTAAAGCACTCGCAACACGAAAACCGTATTCCCCCCAAAGCAACGGCTCTTTTTACGCCATTTTCTACACGCTCGTGTGCAAATGTGCCATTATCACGAGCCACGGTGTATTTAATTGCATTCTATTTCGATTTTAATGATCATTACCCGGAGGCATATTGTAATTGTATCCATGGATTGCATCCAATGCAGCAATTCTGTTCTCCCCATGCATATCCGTACGGGCATTCGTTTTGCATTCGATGTCGGTTAAAGTTCCGCCGTGATTCTGGTAGAAATCCACCCCAACCACCCCCCCCCCCCCATTCCGAACCTAAGACCCCTCTACATTCCACTGAACAATGGGTGGCAGACACAAAACAGACCCACACAGCTGCGTACCACCGTAGGATGTTGCAGCGAAATTGTGGCCCCTAGACCATCGGATCATAATAATTAAAGCATCGCCCGTGGGTCCGTCTCGTTCGTTTTGTTTCGATTTTTAATTAAAATACAACGGTGCGAAATGCGTTCACGTGTGTGTGTGCGTGATTTGGGCAATGTTTACGCGACACTTTATTGCACTTTAAATTAGACGCCGGCTGGTGTAGACTTAGTGTAGACGAACATTTGCAACTCCCATATTATGTCTCGGCGCGGTTTCATGTAACGCCATTGCCGTATGCACATTGTACAATGTTAGGGGGACGGAATTACAACGCCATTTGGGTTTCATTTTTCTGCTGGAAGATATTGAACAGAATATTGCGCCGAATGCAATCCATCGAACTGCGCCGCAAAAGCACACCTGTTGACAGTGGATGCGGCTAAATTTAATTATCCAACCACATTGCCGCGAAACATTGGCAAAGATGCTAAGGAAAATTCAATTCAATCCACCATTAGCCGACCGATACTGTGCACTTCAATCGATTCCAGGTACGGTGACATTTTCTTCTAAATGCAAACACGCACACTGTTCCTCAGCTGTCATTCTCTTTGCTGGAATTCCATCAACGCTTCGATGGCTTATCTCGTCTAATCCGATTAATGCGATGAAATGGAGTTTTGCAGGGAAAATTTGTTTGCAAATCTATTTCCGTGGAATGGGCGATTGACAGATAAATCCTTTTGATGTTGAAAACACGATTCGTCAAATTAGTATTTGATGACGGGGAATACTACGCTTGAATTTGTCGAGAACGACATTTTTGTATTTTTATTAATGGTGTTTAGATGGAAAATTGCTGCAAATGGGTAGTTTTTCATTTCGACGAAATTAGTTCATTATTTTTATTATTGAGAGATATTTCAAAGAATAAAATAATATTAAACATGATAGCAATATCATTTTATGTTTGATGATAATATACAATTTACATACTCTATAATATTTGGAAAGTATGAGAAGGATATTAGAAACAGATAACAAAAAAAGCCCAAACATATTCCTGCCTGATTTCAAAATTACACCTAGAGCTTTTCAAGATCTAGCGATTTTGTATGCAATGACAGAAAATCTCTCATAAATCAAAGTAGCGAAAAAGTTGATTGAATAGTAATCAATGAATAGATATTTTTCAAGTATCTGTGAACTATTTGAGGGAGATCGTTCAAAACTATGACATGATACAAATTGAGTAATTAAGTAGACATGGACGAATGCTTCAAAAACCAAGACCAAGAGGAGTTTTTACTTTAAAATGATTATTAAGAAATTAGAGAGAAGCTTACCACTATCCCAAATACATAAATGTTACAAGAGTTGCCAAGAATTGACAATCGGATGCTTTGGAATATGTAAAATAAAATTACTTTGTATGGCACATTACTGGTAAAGTAGAATTAATAAGGAAGTAGAATAATTAGGAAAACAATACTAAAGTTATAGAACAACTTCTTAGAATGGCAGCACGCGTCTGGGAACAACCAAATGCGCCATTTCAAAGAGCTCTCAATCAATCAATCAATCAACTTTTTGAAATAATTTTCAAAATGAAAGTGATCCAACACACAATCATCAATAGAAACTAAGTAAAACATTTTCTTTGCATTCTAATTACCCTTCGCATTAGTATCAGATAGAGGAATAAAGGGCAAATTTCAAAATTCTTGATTATTTGTAAAATCAAACGAGAATGTCCATTAAATGGAAGGATCACACTTTTCGGAAACTAACGGTTAAGTAAAAAATTTAAGCTTTAACATACAACAATTCAGAAATATCTAAGCACCTTCTAAACATGCTAATGATGTGTAGTAAAACAATTCATCCATGAATGTTAATATTAGGATGGCACATAAGATGACTTAGATAAGATGATAGATATAATGACACCGTCAGAGAATAAAGAGAAACACATGGTTAAAGATATAACTTCAAGACGATCATTTGAGGTGCAAGACAGAGTGTAAAGGAGATTTTTTTGTTCCAACATCGGTAAAAGCTTTATAAAGTCTTCCTAGAAGATGGAAAACATATGGATAAAACAAGTAAATCAATTACAACAAGAAAATATAAGATGAACTAATAAACACTGCGAGAACAAAACAGATAAAGAAGATATACGAAAATAAGCCCAAGCCAGGTTGCAATAACATTTGACAATAATATTAAATAAGAATTAAACAAAATGTTGTAAATTTTAAGAATAATTAAATTATACGTTAAGGGGCGGCTCGGTGGGGTAGTGGTATCGGCGCTGCTCTCTCACACGACAGACCGGGACCAAAATCCCATCCGGACCGCTCCCCCGTAGCAGTGATTGACTATCCTGCTACGTGGTAAACTAAGTCTAATACGGCCAGGCCGTCATACAATAACAAAAAAAAAAAATTATACGTTAAATAGTGCGACAAGGAGGAGGAAAGAAAGAAAGAGAAGTGTTCCTCCTATTCTGAAGAATATAAAGCTGCACATGCAATTAGTATTATTTTCAGCTTTGATCTGATGAAAGTCAGAACCATTGATCTTCGTCGTGATGTTTCAATTCAAAACACCTTACATGTAAGGGAACATCATAAATTGATTCTCCGAATGGAATCAGATATTTACTGCTTTACTGTGCTACAGCGTTAAACACCAAACCAGTTCAGATAGGTTTTAAGAGCATTTACTATCCCATTCTCTTTTTCTTCCTATTTTTTATGTTCTTACAAAAAATAAACCCCTGTCTTATCTAATCTATCATCTGTTACCTTTGTGCCAGAAGCGCCTGCATCAACTGAAAAAACTCCACTAAATAAATCAAATAATCGATACTGCCATGTGTTACAAACGTGTCGAATGATCGAACAGATAACACAATCCGAGGTACCGAAAAGACAGGGAAACCATCAAAACAGACTTTTTCACTCGCAGGCGCCATCATGAATTGTCTTTCGAAAAAATTTCCTGTAGCATGATAAACATGCTGTCACATGACTTTGTTGTCAGTGCTGAATGTTACTTTTTCTAATAACATATTTACATAATCTGCTTCTTTTACTAGAAAGAGGTTAGATGCTGAATCTAATCCAATGTTTTCTAAAGCGATTTATGTAAATTCTGGAATACATGAGCTCATTAAAAAAAAGGGATAACACTTGTCTTATTTCTGTCTTATAAGTTCCACATTTCCTCATAAAGCTATGAACGATAATAACTTGTATATTAATCATTTTGTTTTGTTGCTTTATTTTTTTTTCATTCGTTTGTATTTATTTTTCCATTTTACTCCAGTTTACTAAGTAAGATAAAAACATTTTGTTGAGATAATTTCTTGCTTTGAGTGTCACTTTATCAAACATTTCATTTACATTTTAATCAAACATTTTTACTTTCATTAATTTTGTTTGTTTTTTTTAATGCATAGAAGAACGATCGGGTCGTATATATTGTTAATTTTTATATAAACTTGTTATATTTTTTTGTTATTCTAAATAAAAGGTTTCAGGCGCATATGCTGTCACTGCCATTTATTTCTTATTCCTATTCGTCCAACTTCAGATTGCTTCTAGCATTGTACTTGTCTATCTTGTTGATAGGCCGCACTTAGAGAAACAGAAAAGATACATTAATTGTTAATTGGACGATAAGTTTGTGACAAACGTCGTACACACCTTCGAGAACGATAGCAAAACACGTTTACCAAGTGCGAGTGAAAGCAAGCGATAAAAATTAAGCTGAAAAATCTGATCGGTAATAATTACCCCGCTGGTGATCGGAGATTAGTGAGACACCGTAAATCATCACCGTACAGCCTACACACGCCAGCCTCCCGGAACGTGACCACGGAGACACCTTAAAAAATAAATGGACTGGACATCTTGCGAACATTCGGAACATTTCTGGCTGTCCGGACATTTTGTGGCCAGAGTGGTCCATTTGATTTCCAGATAAACGGGTTAGTCGGCGACGTGTTAGCGTTTTTATGTGTGTAGGGATAATAAATATTGTGGGCTTGTTTTTACTGCTCCGGCTGCGTTTTCAAGTGATAGTTAACATTCTTCTTTTTTATTCTCTTTAGTTTTTCGGTCAGATAGAGTAATGGTGCAACAAATTGGAATGCATTTCTTGTGGTCACCATGATGAACGATGCTACTGGGCTGCCATTTGAGTAATGGTGTGTTGAAGGTCTGAAAGACTAATTACTACAAAGTTTCTGTTATTTTTAAAATTTATCAAGCATATAAATTGGTAATCAATTTAATTTTCAATTTGCTTAAAAATGAAACGCAGGAAAAATTTGTTCAAAGGTATTATTAAAATATTTTAAACATCTAAATAAGTTACAAAAAGCATTAGTCAAACTAGTTAATTTATTACTTCCCGGCATTTGAAATTTCATACGCAAAATATTACGCTTTTGCTATAATATAATGCGGTTTATCCCATATTAGACTATTCAACCTGACATTCCAAGTGTTACTATTTCAAGAATTCAAGAGTTTTATCACTATTATTCAACTGTTAATTTCGATGATTTTCTTCATCATTTCAATGCACTCAAAATTATAGATAAATGAAGCTGAATATAATATGCTGAATATATTCACATCAAAGATTCCTATTTTTCGCCCTCTGAGAATTCAAAATATTTCAAATTTGAGGCAAAAAAGGGACTAAACGAATGTTCGAATAGAAATGAGTAAAAAAATATCTCAAAAGAAGGTAAAATTGCTACAAAAAAAAAAGAGTTGAACGTATGCAATCTCATGCTTGATCTCAAATTTTTATTAAATCAAATTCAAACAAGTTTACAAAGTTGCGTATCATTTGGAACAAGTTTTTGTACACATGGGCTTACTGGGTTAACTTGAATAATAGCTTTTCAAAGCAATCGTTTTTCTAAGCATGTAATTTTTTTGTGTTGATAGTTTTTGTTTCTGGTTAAGATTTGAGTAATATAATTTATTTTATTGATTTAGTTTTTTTTTCAATTTATATTATTTTGTTTCATTTATATTATAACTTTCTGTTTTCTGTTTATTATTTGAGAATTTTTGAAATTTTTTTTAACTAATTTCGAGTTTAAGCTCAAAGCAATATCATTCACTCAGGGAAAATTCACTTGAACAAGTAATCGTGAAGCCAATATTATGAAGAGATAAATCACTATAAAGCAAACTTAATCTTTCAAACGTAAGTAGCTGGAATTAATAGGGACTTAATTGATTTCGACACCGTTCTACCGTTACGATGGAGTTCCCCTTTCGATGAGACTCGTAACTTTACGATTAGTTACTGTCTGTCAGCACCATCTCCACCAGGGAGGTTGGATTACAAAATCGATTGCATTTTCACGATTGCCAGTTTAATAAGTGACACTTTCCATCGTGCCACCGGCACTACTGAAGCTTTTACTATTGCTCGTTAGGAGCAGTTTTATAGAAATCGGCAGCAATCACTGCAACTGCGACAGTCGTCACATTTAACCCGATCAGCGTCCTCTAATTACTTGGTCGAAAAAAGAAAGAAAAAAAAACACTCAAAAAGGGTTAATAATAGTTGCGGAACTCTTGACACACTTGCACACGATAGGATTGTTTATTGGAGCATAAAACGGCTCCACCGGGTTGGCATTATGCGACGAACATCGTAAAGTTCCGGGCGCTCCGTGGCGTTTGGTGGCGCATATCAAGCGTCAACTCCGTCGATAAAATCAACTACCGAGGTAACAACTGGCACTAAGACAGCTACAGAACACACCGTGAACATTGGCTAGAAGAGGGATGACTTTGGTGGCTGCTTTTACAAGCGGCAGGGTTTAAACTCGACATAGATTCATCTGCTTTATAGCATCTTAAATGGTGGCTATTTGTTTTGGTAGGAAGAATCCGGCGGCACCCGGGATCTAGTCGCGACATGATTACACTGCCAATAAACTTTAATCACTGCAGGGTTTTTGCTTTCCATGCCAAGTTGGAATAGTGCGAATAATATGTCTGTCGCAAAAGTTTAATGGCTGGAGGATGCGTAAACACAGGTTAGAGTTTGGCTCTTAGGAATGGTCTATTTAAGATGTATTTAATTAGTAGTAAGTTTATTTAAATAGTTTTTTAGTAAAATGCTTTATGTTTCATTTTAATATAAACCTTTTAGAATTAGGAATTTAATAATGTTCAAAATGTTTATTCAAACACTTCTACCACATGTACTTTAAACTCCTTTTACCAGTGCCGTAAACGACCACCAGCAGAAATAGTTTAAAGGTTGCCCAGTTTATCAGTTCAACATACCGATTAGCTCGATACGTTTCGCTTGCACGCTTTGCATGTCGGATGTGCCAAAGTACACGATGGTAAGAACAAAAAAAACCGTGTATGTCCTCATGTTCCGACTACTGACCATGTTTTGAAGACGCGTTTCACGACCAACGCGCGCGTAAACTTCGACCCCCCATCGGTGCCCGGTGGGTATGTCGCGTGATGTTGTGTTTCGCGGCAGAAAGTTGCTACCAGCCGCCAGCCAGCCGCAGCTGATTTATTGAAACAGTATGTGTTTCCAGCAGCTTAACGAAGGGCAATTGCAGCAGCATCTAAACCGGGGAATACGGTAAAAAGGGTACATGAGATTACGAGCGAATGAACAAAGTGCGATGGCGGCGCCATTCGGTAAGCTTTGCGTGCGCATTTCGGTTACAGGTCTTCTCAAAAAATGGGGAATTTCGTATTAAAATTGTTAAGGAAATGATGTACTTTTGTGTCACATTGCAAAAAGCTGCTCAATCATTTTTTGAAAAAAATAATTTTCCATATAAGAACGCTCTTAGTATTGTATGTTGTTTTTACCATGTATCAAATAAAAGTAAATGAAATATTAAATCCACAGAAAATCTATAAAAATTCTTTTTTTGTCAATGCGGCTGCTGTGAATATGCCGTAATTAGGTGAATAAATAAATAAAACCCTTTCTTCTAAATTCCTTACCAACTTTCTTTTACTTTTAAATTAAGCTAATAGTGTTCGACCTATATTAGTAGGATCGCAATAACGCTATTAATATTTTTAATGCTAGAATAAACAGTAATAAAACAAAAAAGATTAAACAACGGAAACGCATAGGATTATGATACGAAAAATATAACAAAAACGTAAAACAAAGAAGTATTGAGAGATATGGAAACATAATAAAAAGAAAGGAAAAAATGACATCAAACGGAAAAAACAAAAGAAAATATGTCAAAAAAAGAAAAGCAAGAGAATGAGAAGGGAAAATCTAATTAAAAAGAAAGAAATGAAATGGAAGGTAAAGATAAATAAAAAGAGAAAAAAGTAAAGAAAAATAGAAAGAGAACTAAACGAATCAATATAAACGAAAAAAATTAATGAGTTATTATAACATTCTGTACCTTGAAATTTTTAATTCTTAATATTATAGAGTATATTCAATGAGATTTTTTAGAAAAAATTGTTACTGTTTAATTTCCTATGAAGTAATATAAATCTACAATCAGAAAGACACCGAGTTCTTACCAGCAACATAATGTTTGTGAGCGACTGTAAAATTTCTTATGCATCGTATTGTTTCACCAGCCCGACACCGACGGTAATCATAAATTCAAATACAATTCTCGAAAGATTTCTAGATTAAAATATATGATACCGACATCTTCCTAGACAGCGATCCGGAAATCTAGGATAGGCCATTCCAGCCAACATGCACACCCTTCCAATGCTACATTTAAACGCTCATGAGCACGAAATTACATCTCACCAGCTGTATGGTTAAATAAAGTAGCTCTCGGTACTAGAAGTACTCTCGGTGGCGAGTTCTGTGTATTTTTTTTCCATCCGCTTGAAATCGTGTTGAATGCTCCGAAATGGAAGCGTTAGCCTTTCGCTAAAATCGACTATTGGTGCGGTGGCGGCGGCTAACCTTCCAAAGATGCACAACATCTCTATCTGCAGCACGTACGAGGTGCGCTACCAGTTGCTGGACCTTCGCATAAGATGCAGATAAACCATGAGAGCATGGTTGCGTCCGGTTGACATTTCAATGCTTCCAACCCACGTGGATAGGGAAATGAGGAAATATAATAGCGCCACAGAGAACGAATGGTCCAACGTTTGTCGCGAGTTTTTTTTTTTTTGATTTTTTGCAAGGGCGTCCAATTCGAACTCGGAACCACTTCGTTGACCATGGACGAATGCAATCCCGGTTTGGGGTGCAGAAGCTTTGGATTACTATTTCTCTTTTTCTAGCACTCCCTTTTGGACTCCGTACTCGCCCATTTTCATGATATCAAGATTTGTATCTAAATTACAACTTGAAAATTCACCCTTTGGGAAGTTCGCGTTCGGCCACTGGGAAGGCACTGGAACTCGAAGGTGGTCGACATCTTCGCGTGGTCGTGGCCGGGACTGCCGGATAAACAAGACGAAAACAAGGGGGAATCATTCCGGCAAGGAAAACGCCAGCCGACCGCACGGTGGAATGTGGATCGGCGAAGATCTATTCCAAATTCGTTCCGAAACTATTCGCCCTCTAAAGCAAGAAAAATGAGCTCATCTTATGCTGGCAGGTCACGGGGTGGAAAGCAAGAGGCGGGAACCACCAAACTATCACGAGCAAGCGTTCTACCATGGACGTATCAACGGGCGGTGTACACAAACTGTGTGCTCGAGCTGGAAAAGCCCTTTGGGTAATAGTTTCAGTTTCCTTCGTTCCCGACCACATCAGGCACCATGTTGCGCATGGGCTAGAGGCTCCCAGCGCGTGAAACCTGATTCTGTCGCTCATGCAAAAAAGGTGCACGCGGCCGATCGCAAATGATGATCACAGATGTTTTAGCGACCGCGCGCATTCGTAGCACGCAGAATGGTCGCTGATGTTAGACTTTGTGGGGAGGATACACATTTTTGTTTTTGTTTCGTCAAGAGGAAGAAAAGCATGCAGTATTAAGTTACCGTGCGCGATGTAGTTGATAGGACTTTTTTGATCTCTATCGGTTGATATCAGCAAAAGCAAAAGGGGATATATTTTTAAGCGAATGTCTGACTCACTGCTGACCTCCAATCAAGCGTGTAACAGATGGCGTTTGACACGTAAAATTACAACCATATGGTTTAGAGTTGTTGTTTTTAAAATAACTGTTTTCGAGCTGCTGAAAAATATAAATACCAGCGACTACTGATGATCAGTAAACAATATAGTACAGGAGAGGTTCGCATATCTTTACACTTTTGTCAAATAAATGGTGTATTTCATTTTGATTTTCAAAGTTGAAAATAATTTTCTATTCACCATCTAGGATTATCCCAAACTGAGATGTGGGGAGATGCATGATATCTATATAATCTTCAAAGATTCATTAGATCCTACCCCATTAATATATATCTCCGACCAGTACATAAGCTCAATTCGTTGGTGTCTCGTTAAGAGATTAAAAAACCAAGGATACACTGAAGTCTCGTATGAAATTGAGGGTAATTCTAATTTTCGATAGACTAACCTCATACAGCCTAATCAAGAACTGACTCTACTTATGCATCGTATAGCCGCAGCCTTTTCGAAAGACTGAAATTTCTTATGTAATCTTTCGAATATAAAAAAAAACTTACTTAGCTTTGTTCATTACCCACAACAATATTGAGGTAGGTAGAGATACGCGCTAACTAGGCCCAAAACTGAAAGAAATTTACTAACCAAGGTCGAGAATAAAATTCTGATAATGATTACCGACCTCAAATGTGTGAAAAGACAATGGGGAAACTGCAACAATGAGGAGTTGTCAGAAGATCTCACTGTCACGGGCAATAAACCCGATGGACCTATGATGTCATCAGAATGATTTCGAACGACTCATCCCTTAATGTCTTAAGGTTGACCTCAACCTAATGGACCGACATATGGCATAGTTTTTTTTCTCGTAAACTGTTCAAAAGGAGTTTTCTGCAGTCCAAATCAGCCAAAAATTATTATTTGGGTCTGTTCGGTAGCCGAGAAGTTTGCAGCGCCAATTCTAAACGGTTGGACCGGGGTTCGAATCCTATCTGGACCGTTCCCCTGTAGAAAGGACTGTATATCCAAGTACGTGATAACAAGAAGTCTAGTGAGTTAAAAAATGGCAGGCATTATTATTGTTATTTTATTAACAAGTCTTTAATGAGAAACAAAAGATATTATTCAAACTAGATAAAAATTATTAATTTAAATTCAGCTAATTCTCGTTAAAATAACATTTTAAAGACTGTACATAGTAATGTACCCCATATAATCCTGTAAGCATTTCTTTACGAACAACCAAACATTAAACCTTCTCATGGGGATTCGAAAAATTATACACTATACAATCACAATGTATTTCTATGTAGTAGATTCACCCAGTAAGATACATAGTCATCATGACAGCTTCAAATGTCGAATGCACCCTGACGGGATGATTAACGGTCATGCTGTTGACCTGCCCTCACTATTCGGGAGACCGTTTAAGTTACATGCGCCATGTGCGCTTCAAAGGTTTCAATCATTGGAAACCCATTTACAACACGTCGCTGCACTTTTCTGCACCGACCGGTCTTTAGCGTGCTGAAAGGGTGAGTAATTAGCATGAATAGGGCAGGTCGTACATCATAAGCAGTGTATAATTATTTACATGCTCGTTTGATACTGGACGCTTCAATGGCTGGCGGTATTTATTGGAATCGTTTTAATTAAGACACTCATTACGATGACTGTTCAATCGTTTAATGCGTAATAAATTAATTTTCTCTCTTTAACTCACCCTTGAAGGTTCGTTTAGCCGATGAATTAATAACGTGCAATGAGACTCTTTACACGCTTCTTGGTGATGAATATTGTTATGAACTTTTGTTTTATATTTAATGAAATATTCTGACGCCTTTCCTGAGGTGAAATACTCCAGGTTGACATCGTAAATTTCCATTCTTTTTGTGTTGTATTTTATTCCACCTTGTTACTGGCACGACACATTTGTTGTTGGTCTTTATTTGGTACGGAAAAAAGAGCTTAAACTACTCGCTCTCTCTCTCTCTTTCCATTGCTTCTTCTCACCCTGTTTCAGTACAAAAGCAATTTCCGAAGTTTCACCAAAAGTCACCACGAAAAATAATTCATCCTGTGTTTCGGGTGGCAAAACCCCGAAGACAGAACCAATGGTAAAACCACGTGCCAAAAAAAAATGGGTGTGAGAAAATAAGAGACACGGAAAGGGTACACCAACAAAAAAAAGAAGAAGTAATTTCACTTAAGCAGATTTGTGCAAAAATCCCGCATTCCTGCCGGAAGTACCTACTTACGAGCGAAATTTAAATTGGACACTCTTGAGTGCTAAAAATGTCTTCCTCCTTCCATTCACAACCGTTTGGGGATTGCAATGCAGGCAGGAAAAACTTGCATTTTCCGATTGCAATCTGTAGGGTTGTACAACAAAAGGTGATAGAAATTATTTAGACGAGAATTGTTATTCTTTAGAAATTGTAAAAAACCGATTTTTACTACATGATTAATAAATAATAATTTTAAGGTTACCTTTAGATTAATATATTTTTCTTTTAACCCTCATAAAGACGTGAGGCCAACGATGAAAATATTTTTCCTTCAACCCAACGGAAGAAGTACGTAACTTAAAAAATACCGAACGCTAGTTGCTATTTATTCTGTTTCCAAATTCAATTTAAAAGTTGCACTTTTATTGCACAGTGTCGGTTGGCGCACTAAAAAGCTTTGCCGTCTTGGCAGCGGAACCGGAAAAGGACTTTGGTGAAAATGTATGCCACCCAGTGGCTTTTGTGTGTGTGTACGTGTGTTTGTTTTCCCATGGTTTTCTCTGTAAGGCCCAACTGCCCAGGCAGTTGCCACTTTTACCACATTGCCGAGCCGATGTCAGCATTTTATCCTGGGTGGGTTGAGCACACTGGCTTTGAGCTGCTATGTGTATATGTATGTTTGTTTGTGTGTGAAAAGGTCAAGATAGAAAAACTAAATTGAAAAATAATGGCTCCGGGACTGTGGAGGATGGTAAACTTTGCGGCTACACTCAAACACCGCTGTGGTTTGGCTACGAATATTCCCGGCGGTCCCCAAAGCGAAGAAGACACGGTTGACCGCCGCTGGATTGTGTTTGTATGCTGTTTTTTCATGTTTGGTTTTCCTCGCACTGAACTGGTTGTGTCCTGATTCCTGAATAAATTTATGGAATTTGTTCAAGGAAATAAATTATTAGATTTTTTGCTATGTTTTGTTAGAAAATCATGTGATTTCTACGAATTTTTGTTCTTTTAATATCTACTTTAACATCTTTTCAACATACTTATACTTATACTTATACTTATACTTATACTTATACTTATACTTATACTTATACTTATACTTATACTTATACTTATACTTATACTTATACT
>KB663666.1:1501320-1685559 GCA_000349025.1 Anopheles minimus
TACTTATACTTATACTTATACTTATACTTATACTTATACTTATACTTATACTTATACTTATACTTATACTTATACTTATACTTATACTTATACTTGGATGTACTGCAAGTTCACAATTACGTCATAAGTTAGCATAATTATTTTTCGTCACGTGCTAAGATCCTACAAATCATAAGATCACATATCAGATGAGTTTTGCTGCAATTACTGGCTCATTATTCCGAAATGAAATCGTGAGTAATGCGATATTCCCCATTATTACTTCAATGCTACACGGCATTGCTCGCTATTGTTTTCCTTAGAAACTTTTATTTGAATAAAATTTGGGGAAATTAAATTATAGCCTTAAGTACACCTCAGAATACAATTTTCAAATAAATTCGGAACAAATACCAGCACAACGAACGATTTGTACCGATGCCAAGATGACCACTAATTGTTGCTAAATGTAATACTTCCTTCAAATTCCAAGGAAAACACAAACTCCGCTTGTTTGCTCGGAAATTATCCATCGAACGGTTCCATCCATACCGACGCTTCGAAGGAAACGATCACATTTCCCTCGGCTCGTATATCTTCCCCAACCGGAAAACCACCTGCACGCACCAGTATTATGCCAATGGGATGAAAATTTCTTGGCACCGTGCCACCATGCCGGACTGCTCGTTCTCAATCAACAAAATTCTACCGTAGCAACCATCAAAACGAACACGAAGCGAACCAGAACAAGGAAGTTATTTCCTAAGCCATTTCACCGCACGAGTAGCATCTTGGCTTTCGCCCGGCACCGAAGACAAAATGACAAAAGGCGATGTGGCGATTCAGGGTACGGAAAACGAACCACCGCACATAAAACATCCTCACATGCGTCCTGAAACGGGTAATTAAAGTTTTCCCCAAGTGGGGCTTGTGGCGACCAAATCCTTCCTTTCTGGTGTATGTGTATGTGGCGTTCCCTTCGGCCAAGGATTTCGCACCGTGCAGAAAGGCACTCGGTCAATTGTGGAAGAATGATGGCGAACGGAATCCCGCCTCTTGGGAGTGTGTCCGGGCCCATGGATTAATTTATCGCTTATTTGTTTCCTTGGCACGCTTCTTCCTTTGCTGTATGGTTATTTCTTCAAGGCAGATTCGGATTGGTAGGGGAAGGGCCGTATGTGGTTTTCCTTGACCTTCCTTTTCGACCCATGGATGCATCGAGTGGATGTAAGTTCTGGTAAACTAATGCTTGGGATGCGTGTTCACAGATACACATCGAAAGTTGTTGGAAAATTGCATGTTTAATTGAAGAGATGTGATCAGATTCAACAATAAAATTATGCAAGTTTGCCCGGGTTTAGTGCCAATTGGAAGCTGTATTCATTGACTTGTGTATCGGAAGTGGGTGTAGAATAATTTAATCAATTCCAGACAAGTTGTTTAGTGGTAAATTTACGGGCGCACTCTCTTCCTCTTAAACTTTCTCATCGTTGTTTATATTACACGCTCTTGCTATCACATAAATTTCTAATTCTACATTCTACATTGAATTATTATCCGTTAAGTTATATTTTATATAAGGTTATAGAAAAAGTAATTGTTTGTAGTCCGTATTTTATTTCTGCTTTCTCTTGCTGTTTCTACAAATGTATTTTTATTTGGTGTTGTGCTTAAGTCCTACAAGGGACATTACAGTATTACTAATATAGTTATAACTCAATACGATTAAACAAACTGATCTATTAACAACTGTAAACTAATTCTTTTATAAACAACTTTAAACGATATTAGGAATGTTTAATCATTTTAACGCACATTTAGCACGTATTGAAGAAATGAATTTGAAAAAACAGATTGTATATTTTCATAACAGCTATTTTTGTTTTTTTCAATGATTATTCCTCAGTTACTTTATATTAAATTGTGCATTAAAATTGAGTTGATTGTGCATTAATATTTAGTTAAATGTAAATGGGTATTCGGGATAAATTTGACAGATTCGTAAAGGAAAAATATCTTCAATTTTCTATTCAATTTAACAAACTAGCAACATAAATTACATGCAAAGTTAATTACAATTATATAAGCAAGATTCCAAATAACCAATTCGACCCTGCTTCGAATCCACTGATAGGATTTTTTTTCTTGTTATCATTATGCGCTTTTTTGATAACCTGCTCGAATCATCATGATGCAAATTATTCTCGTCCGTAATTCAGGTGAATTCCAGTCATTCATACTTTCTGACATTTGTAATAGAAAAAAAAGGGTCCAAGCTTTAAAATTATGAATAGTGTATGTTTTCTACCTACAGATAATATAAACTATTTTTTAAACAAATATATATGTATTTCCAACATGCTGTGATGTGATGGAAAATTATTGCAATCCTTGAATTTCGAAGATTTTATATATTATAACTAAACAACAAGCAACAAGAAATCCAATTAATTTATCCTTTTGCGTTTGAATCTAATTAAAAACACATATTTGTTCCGATAGAATATACATAATTTCATGTCGTCTCGTTTTACCGTGATCTCTTGGACAAATGGACCAATAAAATAGGATTAATTAAATTTTTCATCCTGAACTTGAACAGTTTCAAAAATTCTTCACTTCAAGTAGTTCATTATCCTGATTATTGAAATTAATTTCCATCTCTGTTAAATCGCTTGCTTGGTTCTCTTTTCGGCTTCTTTTTCATTCTATCCTTGTCCATTTGATTTCACCCGTAAACCTCCAGCAAGCAGTTGCAGTAACGAAGAGCAACCCGGGCGGTAGAAGGTATTTAAGGTCATTTAGTTTAATTTATCGTGACAATGGAAGACAGTTTCCTACCGAGACAAGATTTATAGTGACATCAGTTAAAGCGCCACTTGCCTGCACGGTTTTGCAGCGAACGGTTTCTACATGACCGGGAACAGAAGACTTGAGTCGTCCTGCAAAACTGCACCGTCTAACTAATCCGAACTGAACGGGGTAAGAAAGTAGAGTACCACCATTCATTTCCACCATGGCTGCCCGCCCGGAGCCATTTGCGCGCAAAGTGCACTGGTACGGACGGAGTACAGTAGGCACAAAATAGGTTCCACCGATTGAGGGCGGCGATCGGCTTTCATGCGCGACATGTTGGCTGAAAATTGATTTCATCGATTTCCCTGTGCCCGCCTGCACAGTGCAATGCACTATTGTCGTACACCAGGCGAGGCAGAGAATAATCCGCGACCGGAAAGGTTTCCTATTCCGGGTTTCTTCCTTCGTGAACTGAAAGCGATTGATTTATCGGACAGAGCACACAGGACAGTCTAAGATAATCGAACACAAACCGTGGCAACTCATCGGCACGTTGGATGATATCCACCTGCCTGCGCAAGTGGTAACACTGGAACCGCTCCGTTCCTTTCGCGGTTCCATCATAATTGTGTTACGGATTCAATCGACCAGGGCCGGTAATTGGTGAGTGATTTGTTTTCCGATTGCTGTTAAACTGATTAAAATTTCCCAACCCAACACTCGACGGTACAATCGTTTATGCAAATTGACACGAGCGACACGATTGGATTAGTTCCGATGTGGCACTGTTGCTTTCCCGAACCAGCTGGTCGGGAAACGCTGAATTGGAAATGGAATTGAGGAGTTAAGCTTAATTGCGTGTTGATTAGAAAAGCTTGTTGCTATTTGGAACGAACTTGCAAGAATAGAAGAAACATTTGTCCTGTTTTTGCATGCTCTTTAATACACATTTTAATTGAATTTATTTCATTTATTGTTAACTATTTCAAAAGCACTCAAAACGACGAAATTAAACTTGGTGTAATGCTGATTGCATACCTTTAGGCGTATAGCAAGCGAGGGAATAAAATAATTTTCAAAGCACGAAGTTTTCCAGTAACGATTGATGTATGAGATCAAAACATCAACAAAGCTAAAATGATAATTGATGAAAGTATAAAGCTAGCCTTTGTTTGTTGATATAAATTCAGAAAAAAATAACAAACCATAGCTATAAGATACTAGACGATTGTTCCAGCTACGAGAAGAAAAATCCATCCATTCTCTGAAAACATTTCCTTCCTCGTTGTCAAGCGCGTAAAGCAAAGGAGAAGGAGAAAAAGACACAACCACCATTACCATTAAGCCCGGAAACGACCTCAAAATCCTCTCAATCAATCAATTGAATTTTCTACATCCGTTGAATTGGAGCCGCCGCTTGCTGCTTAGCATTCCACTCAAGCTTTGGTTCGCCGGTTTGATTCGAGTTCACGTTTCAACGGGCTTCGCCTTTTGCGTGCCTTCGTGTGCACTACAGCTTGCGGAGCCATCGCAAAATGCAAAAATAGTTAGATCCTTCCTAGGATTCCGGTCCGGCTATCCAGGCTCCGTTCATCAAGACAATGGCCAACGACGGTGGGGACGTTTCCGGTGGGCGGGAGAGTTGCCAGGCGGTTGGCTGGGGCCCTCGACTCGGCATGCGTTGATTTGAATTCCATCGCTCCGATTGGTACGGCGTCTTAATGCACCACTTCTTGGAGCGTTCTTCACCGAAACCCGTGCGCAACGGCACCGACCCATCTCGAGACTCATTTTCGAATTTAATTTTCCGATCTGACATGCTTTCAATCAGCGGGTCGGTCTGGATGTGGCTGGTACCGTACTGCTGCGGGCGGACAAGAAAAGCCTTTATTTCATCGAGAGTGAATTTGATCGCAGGACGCAACACAGGGAGAGGGAAACAACGGTTTAGCATTCGTCATTTGGAACCGCAAACGAACCATTATTCCGTCCATGTCCGGAACCGTTGGCAGCTGGGCGCATTCGAAAGGCGTGAATTCGATTTGCGGGTCGATAATTCACCAGGGCTGACGAATCGAATTACGTCGGGGTGACAATTTTTCTTCCACACCGTGTGACAGCTAAGGAAGTGAAGATTTATCTCCAATGACTGACAGGTACGTTCGCTTTGTTGAGTGGCCAAACAGGGGATTTAGTGGGAGTGCTGGTTGGCATTAGGATTGAATACTTGGGCGGAAAACTTTAAGCTCGTTATCGTTGAATAGGAGAGTTAGTTTTTTAACAGTTTGTTTAGTTAAACTGTAGCTAAAATTAAGCATATATTATTTTTCAGCCATTCATATCTGCTGGCAAATAAAAATAAATATGAAGATTTGAAGATAAATTATCGAATTAACACTTATAAATTCATGTGCATGAATCACTGAATATTTTGAAATACTCTCACAACTAAAGATCCTTTTACATTTATTGAACGAAGGCCGACACGTGTTTCGCTTTTTGGTTTGTATTATTTTTTTAACCTTACAGTAGTGTATTTATTTCTGTTGTAGTGGGATTATTTAACAATGCTTGTACTTAACATAAATTTCAACTATATTATCTGGTATTACATTCAACTGTTCTGTTATGATTTGATATTTCAATATTTATAATTATTGTAAATTAATTTATGAAAGCTCACATGATAGTAATTCTTGTTTTTTTCTTCAGTATTTTATTTAATATATATGTAATTAGTTCTGCAAACGGAAGTAAAGTAATATTGTTTTCAGTTATTATTACATAAAATAAATTCCTTCGATTTATATACCAAATCACAGCATATATAGCATTACAGTTTTTGAACTTATGTTCAATGCTTTCAATTCGCATTGCGAACAGTTTGCAAATGGAATAAAATCAATTTTATATTTCAATTCCTGTGTGGTTTTATTTCGTTGGCTTTTTTATGTGGGAATTAGTTTTTAAAATTATATGTGCTCAACGTTTACTTGTAAGGGATTTAGTTTTGTTTAAATTCTCTAACTTCCATCAAACAACAATGCAATTTGTGATCTAAATATATAGTATTAGAATTATTGAACAAAAAAATATTTCTAAGCTGACTAATAATTGCATAACAGTTGGTAGGTGTAATATGTTTAGCTTCTGGGATTTCCAGATGAACTCAATAGGATCATCATGCTCTTCAGTATAAGATAAATCGAGAAAAAAGTATTAAAAAGCAGGATTTTTACTATATAGATCTGATGTGACTAAGAATTCACAAATAGAACTATGCTAACTCTGGAGCCTTTGTAGTCCTCAACGTTTTGATAGACTCTTCTATCAAAGGACTCACATTTGTCATTAGATAAACACAACAGCTAAGGTTGTTCTTATCTTTGACTGAGAAGGTTGAAGGATTATACTGAGACGAGCTCTAGCTTACAAGCAGTATAAATTTTCTGGGAAGTTCTGGAAGTTTCTGGGACAGATTTTCACTGCAGATATTCCAAGGTGGGAGTTTTGAACATGTCGTCGGAACCGTTGGAATCGCCCTAAGAACTAACAGATGTTCTCTGAAACTGTTAATACGAGGTTCAGGGTCCTGGGCATATCATTGATATAGACATCATCAGACAGACATCTGCAAAGACGTGCGATGCTTACAACCAACTACCATAACACGTGAGGTATTAATATTATTTTCCAAAAACGAATTCCTGTAGGACCTCTGATGATTTAAAATTTTGGAAAAGTGCATTTAAGATATCTGCAGATGCTTATCTGATCTGATATAAATATTCATCTGGCGTAGTTTGATAACGAAGACCATGAGGGGATATTTAACACATTTAATATGATGTGACTAGGTTTAGTAAAGGAATGGTAGAATTGATAAACATTTCGAATATCTATTTATTTTCTTCAACAAATATTCTATCATTACGTCACATACCACAATCCTAATCCTTGCTGTGCTGATTCCGCAAATTGCTGTTTAGCTTGTATCCCGTGCCCAGCATTACATGAACCACACCAGTAAGAATTCCTGTTATCCCAGGCAGAGCAAACAATGTTTTAGTGGAATCGCATAATGTCAAAACTGCTGCAAACACGTGCTGTAATATTCTCTTTAAGATGTGCATGTGTCAGCTCATACCTCAAATGCTCCCCCCGATCCAATATGGCAAGGCCACACATTCCAGGCACGGCGAAACAGCCTGCCGTCCTTTTAATACCTGCCACCGAAGGGAAAGAAAATGTCATCCCATATTAACGTTACTGGCACGTCCAAACTATAACAATAATCTAATAGCTAATGGGGACATTTGCTTGTACTGCGGGCATCCACCGTCATATTCCGTACTTCCTGCCTGTTTGACGCGTTTCGTTTGCCTCGCTCACCTCGTCCGCACGGTACGTGACTGACACATTCGTACGTTTTGCACCTTTTGATCTTGCGCTTCCCTTCGGCAATTGCAACTAGCGAAAGAAAGGAATCCATCTTCACCCGTTGTCGAAGGGCAAATGACTAAAGGAAAACGAGGAATACGAGGATTGGGTCGACGGTCCAACAAGAAGTTAGTTGGTCATCCGATTGAAGCACCGGAAAAGAAGACTTGGTTTTTTTCCTTTTCTCCAAACCATCGTCCAGCTTGGTCTTTTGTAGCGTTAGTTTCATTCCGCCTGTCACATGTCTTGGGCAATCGTCGTTCGGTTACCGTTTAGCTTTCTTCATATCAGTAAACATTCATCTTCCGCACGTCGGGACGTCGTGTACTGTGGGGTGCAGGATGGGTTGGGGCAGTAATTTTTCCCTCACCCAGCTTGCTGGGGTAGGAAAAGATTTCCCCAAGACACCCAAGAACGGAGGAAGTGTTATCACGTGGAAAGTTCAAAGCTACGACAATCCCGCCAAGGGCGACAATCTTCCAACCGACCGGCAGCGAGAGGGAGGAAAACTTTTCCTCACCAGCAATTGGGTGGGGAGTTTCCCTGGGTGAAATTGTACACTGCGGCAAAAGATGGCGCGCAAGGCATTGTCGAGGGAAAAACGTTACAATTTATTATGTACTTGGAATTCATGGTGAGCACAAAGCGAACGCCGTACACCCGTTGGAAACGTTAAGACGTGGGCAATAGGAGTTGGGTGAGGTACAAACGAGGAGACACCAATGCGACATATGTTTAATGGAGCTCGTTTAACTACGTTTCAGCCACCTTCTTCGTTTGCACGGGTTGCAATGTTTCGGGGCAGTGTAACGATAGTTTTGCTCGGTTGCAGACACGTGAAGAATTTGCACGTTTTCTTTACCCTTCAAGACTGTTAGTAGTGGAACTAGCAGCAGCGCTTTTCACTGAGAGCTTTTCCATCCTGAGTACGGTGTGATTAAATAAATATTTACCCTGATGGTATCCTTTTTTGAGAGGAGCAAAAGGGAGAAGGGAATTCTTACTCAACCAACCAGTATCAGCTTCAGACATGGATAATAGTTTTAGTAAGATGTTTCGGTCCTGAAGACGCACGATCCGACCAGCACCGGTCTACTACCGGGTCCTCTACCGGGTAGCAACTTGTTCAAGAAAGGACTTGACCGGCGACTGCTTCTGTGTAGTTGGGCGAAAAGTTTACCAAGTCCCAAGAACTCCCAGCTGCAGGCTGGGGGTTTTTTGAGCGAATTTTAGGGTTGCAAAACTCAAACGCAAGGAAAAGCTCACCATTAGCAAACAAAACCCACGCCACCGTCCTCCATCTGTAGAAGCTCCGGTCGGCCTGGCTACGTCCAATTAGAAAATGACCAAAGACGGTCGTGG
Source organism: Anopheles minimus (assembly GCA_000349025.1). Lineage (NCBI taxonomy): Eukaryota > Metazoa > Arthropoda > Insecta > Diptera > Culicidae > Anopheles > Anopheles minimus. Next base: position 1,509,898 of record KB663666.1, read on the forward strand.
GGGTGGATCTGTAAAGTTAGATCCACTTATCGCTTACGGTGGAGAATATACGGGAAGGAATTTAATTAGAGTACACAATCTGCTTCACTGTTACGTTAGCGTACGGTTCTGGTTCGGTGAGGTAATTAAACGGTATCACAGGTATATTTGCAAACACGGTGCACGATGGACGAGATTGTGCAGGACAGCTCACTGTCCTTTATGTAATGTGCGAACGAGCGTTGGTGAGTCTGGTGCATTGTTACATCATGTCAATTAAAAGATGCTGAATTGGATGATGAATTGATTGATTCGAACATACTCCAGTTAATTTGATTACATTTTTGCTTATTTTTACAACAACTTTAAACTGAAAACTGATTTGAATAATACATCATATTTTAAAATAAAAGCCTCATCCATTTCTTCTTTGTACCAGGTATAAAGCATCGTATTTTGTTTAATATTTATACGGATATTGTTGGTATTTAATCAATATTCTCTATTAAAATGTGTTTTTCGAGATAATAAACAACAATGATTTGAATCTATTATTTTAAAATAGAGGTGTTCTAACAAACTACCGATCATGGAATGATTTAGTATACAGAAAGTCGTTTTTACCCATAACTTGATTAAACAATGTTGAGATCCACTTATAAACATTGATTTTTCTCGTGTCTGATGGCACCTTAAACTCCTTGTGTACTCCAGTACTGATGTCCATTTAGTACATCTGCAACTAGCAAAAGAGGGCAAATTTCACAGGAGTATCAAAATCATGTAGACGATAGCGGGAACCGGAGACAGATGGTAAATAATTGAACAAATTGGTGTAACAGATAAAAACACGTACACACGTTAGCATTGTATCATTACTGTCTAACTGCATGCGTCTTTTAGATACGTCTATAGGAGGACGAGATAGAAGTATAACAAATGGAACGTATAGATTGAAATATGAAAGAAGGCTAACGGAGGACGTCAATGTCATGGAGCAGGATTGAGGAGATGAAAAGGGCCTCAAGACTTTCCCGCTCAGTCACTGACATCAAGTTAAATTGGGATGGAAGTTGGTGACCTGGACCCAAGACCTCTGGATGTGCGAAACGCGTAAACACTTTTTGCAATCTTCCGATCTGGATAGGAGAGGATGACGATCACACAAAACTCTGAAACTCTAATTTTGGCCTCACAAGACTTCAATTAAAAGTCCTAAAACAAAGGAGTTCTGTACAGTTCGAGGCTATGCGACGGAGGAGATAAAGGATATCTGAAGGCGAGGTAGCTGGAAGATAAAATTAAAGATCGTCTGCAATCCTCAGGTAACAATCAGACGTCAGGTCATCGTTTTGCATTATCGAGAAAACGCATTTTTTTTAAATATTGTGACATTCAAAAAACTGGGATAGGGATTGAATGATTATTGTGAAAAGAGAACACTGGAACATCTTTAGGAATTTTCTCAGATTTACAAGGAAAAATGGCGCCTTTTTAGAAATGGAAAATTGAAGCAAAGGACATGCATGGAGGTCGCACTTGAAGGTACAGTTTGACTGACGAAAACCTGAAAAAAATCTCAAGAAGATGTGCCGTAAACCCTACTCGTTATTGTGTTTCTTTTAAAATTTCGGGAAGGTTTATCAGTCTCCACTTTTTCGCGAGAGTAACAGCCCAATTTGGTAGATAGTTTTGAAGATTCTGTCTCTTTAAAAGGCATATTTGGGCAGCGAGAAGTTTAGGAAAGCTCGGGAAGATGAGCCTAGATTTTCTGTATCATAACTCGCTAATGTGAAAGCCTAGAGTAACTGCTAATGATGTATTTTGTTGACTGTTTCCAGTACTGCAATACTGTATAACATATCTTAAGGCCATGGTTCCACTAAATTTACGCCAACATCCTCAAAAAAAAACGCACCTTATCCTTAATTCAACACCCCGAATAAACGAATCATCGTGTGAGATGAATGTTTGCTCTATCTTTTCCACAGTTGTGTGCTAAAAAATCAATCTGAAATCATCCTCCATCACTTTCGTGATAAAGCTTTACCAAGGTGCTCAAACAATACCGCTCACTACACTGCACTGGTGAAACCGTTCTCAACCACAGTCTCAGCTCAGATAGACAAACAAACAGCACAAAAAAAAAAGAATCTCCTCTACAATGGTAAAGAAGGACCATCCGCAATGGAGTTGCAAGCATAAAAAGGGTGATGCGCTTTCGGTGCACTCTCCCCAATGGCTTCCGGTGCAACATCACACAGGAAGGTGATTCAACAGCATCCAACCCTTACCTGCCGGGCAATCGCCAGCCAATGGGCGAACGGTACAAACTTGCGGAAGGAATAAAATTCGCTTCTGCATTGTTTTTACACGATTTCGTGTGTGTGTTTTTTTTTCGATCTGATTTTCTACGAAATGGTGCTTTTCCTTCGGGAGGGTTTCGACGTTCGATAAATTATACAAACACAATGTGCGCACTTGCGAGCTCTCGCTGCCCACACGTACGTACGCTTTTCCCGGTGCGCTCCTGGTGGAAAATGGACCGAGTGTGGAGTTTTCACACACCACCCCATTCACTACACACACACTCGGGAAAGTCGTTAAGCTTTTATGTGGCGAATTTTGGGAGTTGTTTTTGTATTTGAAAAAAAAATACAAAAAGAGAGAAAAAGAAATCGTTCAGACCGACGGCCGGTGATCGAGTCTCCGGGAAAAAGCGCATTTCCAGTAGTCGCGTTCAATTATACAGCGGCGCGGAACATCGTGCTTTGTTTGGAGTCTGTTATCCGTAGAACATGATAGAAAAAAAAGTGGACAGCTGTGAATGAACGTTTGTTATTTTTACGAATTACTTCAAACGTGAAAATTTGGTCCAGATCTGAACACTTTCGAGCATTGGACGAAAGTACGATCATTTTTATGCTTTTAAAGAACAGTTTCTGGTTCAGTTGTTTAAACACCAACTCGATGGCAGCAACAACTCTTGAAAACATTAATTCTTGAATGATTACATATTCCCACCAACCAAGCTTATCGCTTCCGTCGACCCATAAATATTTGTTTTTCTCTGCACGGGTTTTCAAATCCCCCCAAAACGGTTCCGGGAAAAGTTCCGCCCGAAACAAGTTGTTAAATGGCTCGTTAGAAGTTTTCCAACGATTTATTTCCCCGGAGAGTGTGCACAAGGGTTCTGCTTCACGAAAGGGTCAATATCGCCGGTGTGGTGAAAATATTCTACAAGCAATAGTAGTTTCATAACTTTTCTCTAGATCGGTATTATCCTCTGCTGAGTTCACAACCAATCAACGGGGACAATTAAGTTAAGGCAAGACCTTTGAGACGATAAAATCGTACACTTGATACGGAAATATTGGAAAGCTTTGACCACATTTTTAGAAACTCCCAAACTTGTATAGCTTTTCCTTACTCAACCAAACGGTTCTATCGTTTTGGTTTTATTTCATTTTCTAACCCTAACCGATTTTTCCACCGCAATGAAAAATCCATTTCCGGGCTTTAGCAACCAAATGTTCCAGCTTCCGTCATGTGATAATATATTTCGGCGCATAATATGCTTTAGGGGTTTTCGGGGTACAGTACTGAGCTTCACCATGCACGGCAACATCTTTCCATATTTACACACACACTCAAGGCTCACTAATGCGCTGATGATGATTGCATTTTAATACAACACATGCCTGCTCGTGGCCCGTGAACGACGTCTGGTGAGATTGTGTAACGAGGCTGAGTGGTGCGGTTTGTTTGTGCCACCTTAATCCATTTTCATCCACACTTCCTTTTTGGCACGGGAAAAAATAGATGTAGATGCCACAGGGTATGTAAACTAGAACGCTTCGTTTAAATTAGGATCTTCTCTGCTATGTTTCATACGCAATGGAAGATGTGGCGCCACACAGCTACAGTTTCTAGCACTTGGGTCATGAACAAGGCATTTAATTTTATTCGAAGTTAACAGCTACATGAATGAAAATATTTTTCCCTAACATTTTAATATAAAAACTATTTAAATAGAAATGAAGTATAAATAATTAAAATTGAGTACGGTAACATCCATTTATTACATAATACTAGTAGAACTAGAATCACCCAAAAGATTGGTATATCGACTCTTATCTCAATTTTGAGCTCTTTTTGCACATCAGAATTGCTTGAGACCTCCAGCAGGTTGACTTCGATCTGATCAAGTTTATTTCACCTTTATTCTTATTCATTTTAATTGTCCTTGAATATACTAGAACAGTTCCAGAAAGTGTGTAAAAATCCCCTCTTGCAGACATTTTGAGACTTGAGGAGGTGTATTATAAAATCATCCTTTTATTAAGTAACTTTTAGTAGTATAAAGTTATTAGGATCGTATCCAGAATACTTTCAAAATGTCGTTATTGACGAACATTTGAATTTAATCGTCATTCGTAGTGAGTTTCGTCACATCAGTCGGAAAATCTTCTTCGATCTATCTCTTTTTGAAGTCATTTGAAGTTTTTTTAAGTTTGTCGCGGATTTCCAACATTCTCGGGAAGTTAGTTAGGATGTTCTATTAGTTTTGATACAAATGTCGTGTTTTAAAAGCAATTTATTTTATTTTAAATAGCACCAAGTAGAACCCCCTCCTTTATTCATTGTACAACTAGTATCCAGAGTAAAACTCCCTATTTACAAAAATGTAATTTTCTTTAAAAAGTTTAGAAAATGAAAAAAATGTTTACTTACTTTGTGCTTGTGACATGTTTACTTACATTCTTGTGATTCCGCAGACGTTCAAATAAAGGGGTTAAAAATGGACGACCCAATAACATATCCCCCATAACATTGTACCCCAGCTGGGTTCAAATCTCGGTATTCAGGTAACAACTGGAGAAAAAAATTTCCACCCAATAAGAAAAAAATTATATGCCGGATATCGCACAGAAAAATTGCTTCAAAAAAATTTACTATCACTTTCAGTTTTATACCTCACAATCTCCTACGAAGGGACTATTATTTCCCATTTTTTGTAGTACCCTTACAAAACATCCCACCACTCCAGAAAGGTTGCAAAACGCAGAAAAGGTTTCGCACAGGGAGGCGTTTAAATATTGCTGTGTAAAATGTTACATTTTTTCCTATTATTCATCCTCCCGTGACACGTTCCAGCCGGTTGACATTTGCGGAAGGCAAGAAAAGACATTACACCCCCAGCCGGGTAAGATGGTATAATTTTTAATAAGCTCCTTCCGTAAGATTGTGACAAACGGCAGCTTTTTCATGGTCCAATGAAAGTAAACGTGCGTCAACGATTTCTAAGGTTGGAAAAAGGGAGGAAGAAAACCTCCGCTTCCTCTTTGAAACATTTCCGTGACAGTTTCGCTAGTGTCATCTCAGACCACCAACCAACGAAGGCATCAACTGCTTGACAAGGGAACGACTTTTGCCGTCGTAAATCTGCCGGGAAGCTGTAAATCTGCTGTTCTGCACTGCTGTGATGGAATTACTGGCACAAAGCTCCAACCCCGCTTGTTCCTGCACTCACTATCTGTCCCCGAAAAAAAAGGAACCATTCGGGCGAAGGGCATCCTTGAAAAGCATCCCCTTTTATGCTTCCTTTGTGGAATACCAATAAGACAGGTGTAGGAACAGCGGCTTGGAATGTCAATGATGGGGACGATAAGGTTTGAGCGATTCGGAAGCCCTGTAAGACGGTGACTTTTCCGGCTCAGGCTCATAAAATTTCAATTTTGTGATACATGCCCAACACCGTTGCACGCTCTTCACAACACAGACTGGACGCATTTTTCACACCATTTATTAATGGGTAGACAAATAGAACGCTCCTAAATTGAACCTGGGTTGATGATGCGGACATTCCACATTACACCTGAGCACTGGTTTTATTTTAATCAGTATTTTCCTGGAAGTGAAAAATTTCCAGAGCGCATTAAAACGAAATAAAAGCAGAAGCTCCAAAATGGGAACTTAAATCGCTTCTCATCGTGATTGGATTGGATAAATGTTTTACTAATAACTTGAGTACCAATTTTCCTAATGGGAAAACGTTGAAAATCGATTATGGCAGAACAAGATCACCAAAGATTATTTTACCAGTAAACAGCCAAGAAAAAATATTTCACATAATAATTACTTCAGGCTTTTATTTCACATAAACGCCAATCTAAATAGCTGTAACACGAATATCAATGATGTATTCCACTGCAATATGTATAATGCCAAAATGTGACGTAAACATCTCAGCAATTTTAAAGTGAACGTATGGAGCAATGATCTCTTCTTTGTTGAGGGATAATGAAAGATCCAGTGTAAGAACAAGGACGAATGGCTTGTTTTGGAATAAGTTGCAGATGAGAGATCAGGAAGATACTGGACATCCGTGCTTTATTTGTGTTGCAAGGTTTTAGACTTCAAACTCTCATGAGTTGTTTCAAACTTGATGTTCTTTATGTGACTTTAGTGGAGGACCAAGTTTCTTGGAGGATCCTAGTTGAACAAACTAACAACAATGAACTTATATCTTGATAAGTAAAAAAACCTATCCTCAATATCCATCACTATACCTTGGTGGGAGTGTGACCAACACAGGGTAAGGCAAGATCACTTAGTACTTGTTATGGGAAGTAGGGGTGGAACGGTTTGCTCGAATAATATGGAATCAAATGTTCCGGGCTAATATATCTGAGGTGAGCAAGTGCCATGCCTTTTGCTCTCGAGTGTCGTCTGTCGCGGGCAGGCCAAGACCTTTCGAGGTTGTACTGCCATAGAAGAAGAAGAATGAGTACTTCACTACATGTGAGAAAATCATCTTTTCAAACCATTTGGTAAACATTCATAACCTGATACATCTTCTGGATAGAGGATCGAATGTATATCCTGAGAATAAAGTTTATCAACAATGGTTAAAATAACCTTGGATCATGCATGGAGACTCTGGATTTGAAATTATATTATTTTATTTCATTTGACTACAATTTCATTACTATTCATTTGTACTTCATAACATGGTTTGTACAGCAATAATGTAATTCGTTCCAGTGGTTTGGAATGCGTCGTTAAGGATATACCAACGCTCAATTACGTTTCGTTTCAAATTTTAAATGTTATCCTGAATTCATCCCTATTACCACCACTGAAAGGAACCACACATTGTAACCATGTCCAGTACAATTATTCTTCTGCGTGCAACTCCTCATAGCCCTCGATCGTGTTCTTTATCCAGCGAACAAACTTCGTCACATCGACATACACCCCTGGCGCATCAGTTTTGCCACAATCCAATCCCCAGGAAGTTATGCCCGCCAACACGTAAGTACCATCTTCCTTTGGGCACGCCATCGGTGTACCGCCATCTTTGTCGCACGTATCCTGAACCTCCGCCGCTTCCGCGCACATGACGCTACGATGTAGCTGGAAGGTACTGTCCGCGTCCGCCAGCCGATACAACATCTGACAAAGTAGCCGAGGTACTACATTCAGCTCAATGCGCTTCATGATGGGCGCTAGCTGCTGAGTTCGTACGTCCATCCCCCAACCGGTCGCGATGCAACGCTTGCCAAAGAAAAAGTCTTGTTCATTTGGCAAGCAGAGCGGTCGAATGTGTGGCGAGTAGATGACATTTGCTTTCAGTACGCCCAGAGCTATATCGTTCTCCGGTAAGCATAAGTCTCGATACGACGGGTGTGGGATGACTTCCTCAATTCCGATATCCTTGCATTGGGAAGGCAGTTACATGTACTTCCGAAACAGAATGTTCTTACAATTAAGTGTCTTACTTACCTGTGCAGGATATATCTCGGCATCTGATGTCATGTTCCACTCGCCGAACCGAGCTGAATATCGATGCGGTTTCTTTAACGTATGCGCTGCGGTCACGATAAACTTCGGATGTATAAGGGTGCCTCCGCCAACGTGGATCAGCTCAATATCAATCATTGACGAGTCAATATTTGACGCGAAAGATATTTGAAAAATAGCAACAGTCCAAGGGAACTCAGCATATTTCGCGTACGTAAGGTTCGACTCCACGTTGTACACCAATCCTTGAGGATTAGGCATGCCACACTGTTGATCAACCTGCGGTACTGCGTCATTTGTTACGCTCTGAAATGATAATGATCTCTCACGATTATGTTTTGAATGATTCATCAAGAGAAATTAAATTTTACCGATGAAGCATTGCTAATAGACGATCCTGAGCAACATATCTTCATGAAATCTCCACATTCATTCACTTCATCAACCTGAAGTGTTAGAAGATCATTTTGGCCTAGGGTTGGTACATCGTCAGCTTGTCCCGTAGGGCAGAGATGTCTCGGCAAACAGTAACCATCATTACATAACTGAGATAGACTCGTTGGAAGAAATCAATATTAATCATATGAATCACTTTCTAATTGCACTAATATCGCTATACTTCTGGTTGTTTTACGATGTTCGATTCCGCATGATACACCGCCAGGAACATTAAAGCGATTACACTTAGGAAATACATCGCTTATTGAGCTGAACACAGTACTTGCTTCGATGCCGGAATAAGTGAAACTAACAGTCAGGCTAACTGACAAACGCTAATCAAACATCCTATAGAGTTAGTTTAAAAATGATAACGCGCGCTGTGCAACAGTCTTGCGCGATTATTAATGTTTATATACATACCATCATTAATCATTCTACCACATCGTAGTGAAGCACCAGAAAGAAAACAATGCAAAATGTACACATGATCTGCTACCGTAGATTGATTGCATCTTGTTGCATAAGAGCATGTAAGTTGAGTTCGTCTGATGCCTGCAAGTTACTACACACTAGACGTAGTTCCTACCGGTTTTTTCAAAAGCAGGTTCTTATAAAATTATACTTCTCTCTTATTTTTTGGCGTAACGACCTACTAGGTCATATCCCTGTCATTTCTGGCTTACTAGACTTATTGATACCACGTAGTTGGATAGTCAGTCCTCACAACGGGGGAACGGTCCGGATGGGATTTGAACCCCGGTCCTGCCGTATGAGACCAGCGCCGCTTATCTCCTCGGCCACCGGACCGCCCCTGGTCCTCTAATAAATTATCTAATAATCTTAAATAATTGATTTTATAGTCATCACATATTTACCCGATGAGCGGCTCCTAGCGATGCTCTCCTCGAATTATTGGCAGCGACAAGAATATTCCGACAAATCTGAAATAATTTTCTTTAACAACTTCGATTGTTTTTCGTATAAAACTTCTTCATCCCAACCCAAGTGATACAACGAAAAATATTATCCTACATATTGGTAGTCGGCAAATTTCTAGGAGCAAAGAATAAAAAAAAACAAACATAGAAATACTCAAGGATTGGAGAGTATAAGAGCCAAATTATGGAATTTGCATTAAATTTTTTTTAATAGTTTCCAAAATTTATATACACAATTTGAAAAACATTAAAATTACTCATTGAGTAATGCTCCTCAAAATCGCTAAGAATGAAGTACAAAGGAACAACTAGAAATTTGTTTACAATACTTTTTACTGAAGTATAACTTTTAACTCATTTTATAATGTTTGCGTAACGTTAATTTGAAATTTTATTGATCACCATCGAACACAATTTTACACATTCATTCATGACTCTGTTACGATTTTATTCACATTCAGAAGCAACTTCCAATACTACGCAGAAGAATGTAGCAGCCGTCCATGACATTATGGCTTGATCCTTTTCTCTTGATGAGTTGCAAACCTGAAACGATTATCATCCAATAAAATGGGATAGATTTTTTCTCTTGACTCTTCGTAAGCGTCGATCGTGTCATTGATCCAGCAGGCTAGCTTTGCCACGTTCACAAAACCAGTTGGCGTTTCTAACCGGTCACAATTAACCACCCAGGAAGACATTCCGGCCAACAGGAAGGATCCATCGTCTCTTTGGCAAGCCAACGGTGAGCCGCCATCATTGAAACACGTGTTCTGGTCCTCCACTGCGCCCGCACATATTTCAGTACGATGCATCACTACGGGAACACCCAACTCTGGAAACACCGACTGACAACGTTTTCGCGACATAGCGTTCAGCACCATGCGCTTCATGACGGTGGGTGGCTGCCCTGTGCGTACGTCCACTCCCCAACCTGAAGCGATGCACCTCCGATTTTCGAATACATCTTGGGAGCTCGGGAGACAGAGCGGTCGAATGTGTTCCGAGTAGATGACATTTTCCTCCAAAACGGCAAGAGCGATATCGTTTCCATCATCAGCTGACTCTTGAGACGAAGGGTGTCTAATAATTTCCTCTATTTCGATATCCTACAGCAAGGAAAAGAAAGAGAGCCGTATGACATAAGATGAAACAGTCGAATCCTTACACTAAGGGGATAACACTTACCTGTGTTGGATATGCTTCTGCATCTGAATTCATGTTCCACTCGCCAAATCGTGCCGAGTACTGATGCGCTTTCTCCAACTTATGGGCAGTCGTCACGACAAACTTTGGGTGTATAAGAGATCCTCCGCCAACAAATGTCAGTTTAGGATTGTTCCTTGAGGAAGTCTTTTCGAATATGGCTACAGTCCATGGGAACTCAGCATATTTCGCATAATCGAGCTCCGATTCTACGTTGTACACCAACCCTTCAGAGTTGGAAATTCCACACTTGTAGTTGATCTCCCTCTGGAATATAGATGCACTCACATGATTATATGTTAACAAGCGATAAAGTTAACTGTTTTACCGTTTTTCTCTCCGACTTTTTGCAGCATATCTTCATGAAATCTCCACACTCGTTCTCTTCGCCAACTCGTACTGTGACAAGGCGGTTTTGTTCCAAGATTGGCCCATCATCAGCTTTTCCCGTTGGGCAGAGATGTTTCGGCATACAAAAACCGCCATCACAGGCCTGAATATAAAAATTAAAATGCTGTTACTATAACACTTCTTTTTCTTAGTTTGCCGATATCACTATACCTCATATGTTCCATTTAGAACTACGTTCGATTCCGCATTCACGAGGACTGCGATCAGCAGAACGACTACGCTTCGAAGATACATCGTTTGTGGCTGCAGCACAGTACCTTACACGATGCCAGCTCAACTCAAACTAAAACTAAAAACTAATTTTGAGTCTCATTTTATAGTTCGAAGATTCATTTTATACCTCTGAAAGCAGGAGAGCAATGTCGTAAGTTTCAATTTAAGCCGTTCAAAATTCGAAAACGTTTGTAAATAGCGAGTTGAAAGTGTGAAGCAATGCTATATAGTACTGATAGTAGCTAACACGATCCATGGACGCTAATAGGAATTCGCAGAAATCTTGATCACAACACAAACTGATCATGTCTAAATAATCAGAATTCTCTGAATGATGTGAGTGCGAGCGTTGCGTGAAGTAGTAAACAGCGGATCGCTGGAACTGGTGAAAAACACCACTGCTATGGACTTGTTACGCCACTAGGCAAAATAGTTGACACTGCGTCTTTTTTAAGTATTGGATTATAAGTATAAAAATATTTTCCATTTCTTCAGTGTTGTATCTTCCGATAGTACGGCTAGAAGTTGAAAGTTTCTGACAATTGCCTTCTAGAAAACTAAGCTTTATGTCTTGGAGTAAATGTTCCAACTAAGCTTTGCGAGTGGGGAATCGAATCTTTTGGAGATACCAAACGGAATGTATGTACTCACTGGTTCATCTGGTTTACATACATATAAAACGATCCAAGCCTGTCGAAGAAGGACAGAATATTAAGAAGACTTTTCTCTGCCATTCAGACTAGCATAAACATTTTGGGAGTCTTGGACAACAAGATCAACGTTACAAAAGACGTTCAATACCTGAAGGTATCTGTGCTATTATTAGACATTGGAAATAATTTTACTTTTTCGTTTTTTCTACTACAGTTTTATTTACGTTCATAAGAAATTCACTGTATAACGAGACTGTAAACCCTCAACGCACTGTATTCTATTCTTATTGTGATAATAAGAATGTAGCTGCCATAAGAATTTCTTTATGGTCTAATGTGCATTCTTAATGGTCCCAGAAACACAAGTTGTTGATTTTCATAGAATCTGGGTTTGATTATATCAAAGTTTGCTTTTTGGCTCTTCGTATTCCTCAATCGTCTCATTTATCCAGTGAGCAAACTTCGTCACATCCAAAATACCAGCTGGCACTGCTGGTATATTGCAATACAACACCCAGGAAGGTAATCCGGCCAATACGTAAGACCCGTCGGCTCTTTGGCATGCCAAGGATGTACCGCCATCTCTGAAGCAGTAGTTCTGATCCTGTACGGCGCTCACACACTTATTACTATCATGCAGCATAACGATAAGACCGAACAAATAAAACGACGTGAGGCAACGTGTGTGCGATAACACGTTCAGCTCCATACGCTTCATCATGGCTGGTGGCTGTCCTGTGCGTACGTCCAAACCCCATCCAGACGCGATACACCGCTGACCATCGAAGTTATCCTGCGCGCTCGGGATACAAAGCGGCCGAATGTGCTCCGAGTAGATGACATTTTCTTTCAGTACGGCCAGTGCTACATCGTTCTCGGGTGGGGATACGTCTCGGAAATGTGGGTGTTTGATGGTTTCCCATATTTCGATATCCTAGTAAGATAAATTAAAATGATTAGTTAAGACATCTACAGTTCTGTATCGGATCATACTTTGTTCTTATTGTTAACAAGCTTAATGATTAAAAAATGTGTTTACCTGTGTTGGATATATCTCCCCGTCTGACTCCATGTCCCACTCGCCAAACCGAGCAACATATCGTTGAGAGTCCTTCAACGTGTGGGCAGTCGTCACGACAAACTTGGGATGTATAAGAGATCCTCCGCCAACGTGCGCCAACATAGGATTGTTCCCTGAAGAGGCTTTCTGGAATATGACTACTGTCCAAGGGAACTCAGCATATTTCGCATACGTAAGCTCCGATTCCACGTCGTACACCATTCCTTGAGGGTTGGAAACTCCACACTTATAGTTGATCTGTTCCTGAAATGTAGATGCACTCACATGATTATATATTTGGACATGGTTATAGAAGTGAACTGTTTTACTGAGTTTCTTACAGGATTCTTGCAACATATCTTCATGAAATCGCCACATTCGTTTTCTTCACCGATTCGCACTGTCACAAGGCGGTTTGGTCCCAGGTTGGACACATCATTGATTCTTCCTGTTGGGCAGAGATGTTTCGGCATGCAATAACCGCCATCACAGGCCTGAATATAAAAATTAAAATGTTGTTACTATCACTCTCCCATTTCTTAGTTCACTGATATCACTATACCGCATATGTTCCATTCAGAACTATGTTCGATTCCGCATTCACGAGGACTGCGATCAGCAGAACGACTGCGCTTCGGAGATACATCGTTTGTGGCAGCAACACAGTACCTGACACGATGCCTGCTGAAGTGGAACTTAATCCTCAGATTAATATACTGTAGATTAGGGAGTCAAAAGTGTGAAGCAATGCTGTACAGAATTGAGATTAGCAATCACAATTTAAAGGACGCTAAGGGGAATTCGCAGAAATCTTGATCACAACACAAGCTGATCATGTCTAAATAATCGGAGTTCTCAGAACAAAAATCAAGTAAGAGCGTTGAATGAAAGTGCTTACTTTAGCAGAGAATCGTTGGATGCGCGCAATATAGCCACTGAAGATGCAGTAGATTAAATAATATAACTATGAAAAGTAATTTTATATCTTCGGTACTGTATCATCCTTACTATGATAGTATGGAGATTAGTTATAGGCAGAATGTTGCTATTTTCTGACACATGTCTACTGGTTGAACTATGCTACTTGTCTGTTGTATGTATGTTTGTATTAAACTTATTGTAAACATCAGCGACAAAGGAGGATTGAGCATAGGATCTTCGAACTTCTAACGAATGCAGACAAAGTGATCGACATCTATCCTCGTAGCCGGGCAAAACGGTCGACCAATCACCTGCGAGTTTGCGAATTGCAAAACTGGCGAAGGACTTTCGGACGTTTCGATACGGTCAACACGGGTCCTGGCGGTGGGGGACCAGACCACTGAACCTAACTCCAGCATTGGGGGCGCAAAACAGAGTTTTTAGGGGTTGTTGAAATCGCAGGCTTAAGGCCCAGGGTCTTACCCCGACTTCAAAGAACCGAGTTCGTTTGTTAGGAAGCGCTTCTGCAATCGATTAGTAGGCTTAACTTCAAAAGTAGTAATTAAGCAAACATTGTGTACGACTTAAATGACTCTTTAAACGAAATCGGTTGGCGTGAGTTAAAGAAGACATTAGGTATTTTATTTTTTTAAGTTTTCTAAATGTTTATAATTCTATACATATTGTACAGAGAAAGAAACTATCTTTCATTGCGTTCCTTGGGCAGGTGTGCATAAAGTAACGGCGTTACATGATTTTATCCTGGCAATTGACCCTTATTTTCTTCGTCGTACACATCGATCATGCCATTTATCCAGGAAGCAAACTTTGCCACGTCCGTATAGGCTATTGGCAAATATGTTTGGCCATTATAACCTCCCCAGGCAGTTATGCCCGCCAAAGCGTAGGACCCATCGGCTCTTTGGCATGCCAAAGGTGTACCTCCATCTCTAATAAAAGCGTTCTGGTTCTCCAGTGCGGTCGCGCACATAACATTACGATGCAACCTGAAGTTACTGTTCGCTTCCGCCAGTTGATACAAAAGTTGACATTCTATACGCGAAATAACCTTCAGCTCCATGCGCTTCATGACGGTTGGTGGCTGCCCTGTGCGTACGTCCAATCCCCATCCAGACTCTATGCATCGTTGACCTTCGAATACATCTTGGGCGTTCGGGAGACAGAGCGGTCGAATGTGTTCCGAGTATACGACATTTTCTCTCAATACACCCAGAGCCACATCGTATACGGGTAGGATATTGTCTCGATAAGAAGGGTATATGATGAATTCCTCTATATGGATATCCTTGTGTGGAGAAGAAGAGAGAGTTGTTTCAAATGTGCTGCAACGATTGAATCTTTATTCCAGAGGATCGTACTCACCTGTCTTGGATATATCTCTGCGCTTGACCTCAAGTTCCACTCACCAAACCGAGCTAAATACCGGTGCGTGTCCTTCAACGCATGTGCAGCTGTCAAGACGAACTTTGGATGTATAAGAGCGCCACCGGCAATGATGGTCAGGTCAGGAACATATAATGAAATGTCTCGTTGCAATATAACTACAGTCCAAGGGAATTCAGCAAATTTCGCGTATGTAACGTTCGACTGCACATTGTACACCAAGCCTTCGGGATTAGACACTCCACACTGCAAAATTAAACTTAATTATTATTATCCAAAATATTAATTAAAAAAACACTATTCAATGTTTAATCCTGCGTGTATGGATGAATTATTTTACCGCGTCTATGGCAGACTCCTTGCAGCATTTGATCATAGAGTCTCCGCATTCGTTCTGTTCATTAAGTTGTAACGTTACTACCCTTTCGACCATCCATGATAAATGTTTCATTCTTCCTGTTGGGCAGACACGTTTCGGCAAACAATAACCACGGCTACATAGCTGAATATTACGAAAAACAAAAATTGTTGTGAGTGACAACTTCCTTTCTTATTCAACTGATTTCACTGTACTTGAAGCTCTGCAATGCTCGTTTCCACATTCAACAGGACTACAGCCAGTAACACGATTATGCTTTGTAGGTACATCGGATTTTGCTGCAGCACTGTACTTTACTCGATGCCGGCTCAACTAAAACTGAACCATAACTTGCCCAGATCGATTGTCTCGTGTGCGATCGAGCGTTTTATACCGATGATTTGTAATCAATGCATCTTGCACGTTTGTGTACGGAAGAAAATCATGAATGCAATGCTTCAATATCAGTTTGTTTATAGTCTGATGAAAGTGAGAAGCAACACAAACTGAACCTGCGTACGAGATAATCAGAGCATTAGAAATCCAAATCGGTGTACAAGGTGAAGATGTGCAGATGATCGTAACAGTTATAGTAAACAGAATCACATTAGTGAAAATGATTAAGGAAAGACAATCGCAGTACAGCTTGGATTTGTTACTCCAAACTACCAATGTTTTAATATATAGCTTAAACCAACAATACGAATACTGAAACATAGCTAAAAATATACTATTCATAACCTTCAGATCCGCATCATGGAATTCTCGTTAGTGCTACACATTTTACCACACTCTGTTTTTTTTTATCTTAAAATAAATCTTCCAACAGAGACCTCGAGACCTGCATCAGTCCTCGCCGTTGCTTCTGGTTATCAACAATGATGTGATCTTGGTTAGGATTTGTTAGCAATGCCATTACTGGTGCCATCTGCAGTATCAACAATATGATACAATCTGGTATGGACATGCATCGTTTGGAACGCACTTTAACATTTTCTATGTTTGGGCTGTAATTTTATTAGCATTCATGGACAATTTACAGCATAGTAATACTGCAAGACCTTCCATTACTTTATGGCTCTATGTTGAATATTCGTGACATCAGGAAGTCAAAACGGTCATTCCCATCGACTTCTTCGTTTGACTGTTCTCGATCCGCAATCGTGTCATTGATCCAGCAAGCAAACCTCGTCGCGTTCATAAAAACTCCCGGATCTAGGTAATCCGCGCAATTCCTCCGCCAGGAAGCTATTCCGGCCAATACGTACGATCCATCGGCTCTTTGACAAGCTAATGGTGAACCACCATCTTTCACACAAATGTTCTGATCATCTGTCGCTCCTCCACACATAATACTACGATGCAGTCGGTATGGGAAATCCAACAACCGATATGACATCTCACAATCCTTACGCGAAATCACGTTCAGCTCCATGCGCTTCATGACGGTTGCTGGTTCATCTGTACGTTCATCCACTCCCCAACCGGTCGCAATGCACTGCTGATCTTCGAAATTATCCTGAGCGCTCGGGAGACAGATCGGACGAATGTGTTCTGAGTAGATGACATTAGTTTTCAATACGGCAAGAGCAATATCGTTCTCGAGTATCGTCGCTACTCGATAAGATTGGTGCAGAATGTGTTCCTCTATTTCGATATCCTATAGCGGTGAAAAGGAAGAGAGTTGTTGTATGTATGCTTCTGCGACTTTGCCCATACACTTGTACATCAAACTTACCTGTGTTGGAAATGCTTCTGCGTCTGAGTTCATGTTCCATTCACCAAACCGGGCAACATATCGTTGAGAGTCCTTCAACGTGTGGGCAGTTGTCAAGACAAACTTTGGATGTATAAGAGTGCCTCCGCCAACGTGTGTCAGCTCCGGATTGTCACTTGAGGAAGGCTTTTCGAAAATGGCCACAGTCCAAGGGAACTCAGCATATTTCGCATACGTAAGCTCGGATTCCACGTTATACACCAAACCTTGAGGGTTAGAAACTCCACATTTGTTGTTGACCTGTCTCTGTAATGTAAATGAACGCACATGATTATGCTTCGGAGCATGGTAGGAAATATGAACTGTTTTACCGTTTTTCTCTCCCACTTTTTGCAGCATATCTTCATGAAATCTCCACACTCGTTCTCTTCGCCAACTCGTACTGCGACAAGACGGTTTTGTTCCAGGATTGGCCCATCATCAGCTTTTCCCGTTGGGCAGAGATGTTTCGGCAAGCAATAACCATCATCACAAGTCTGAATATAAAAATTTAAACGTTGTTGCTATCACACTTCTATTTCTTAGTTCACTAGTATCACTTTACCTCATATGTTTGATTATCTATAACGTTCGATTCCACATTCACGAGGACTGCGATCAGCAGAACGACTACGCTTCGGAGATACATTGTGCCAGCAGCACAGCACTTGACAAGATGCCAGCTCAAGTGAAATTGAACTTTGGAAGTAAAACGCCGCCTCATTTTATAGTCCAAAACCAATGATTTTTTTTCACGTTTCAAAACAGAAAAGACAACACGTATATATTATTTGAAAGTCTTCGTTGTTTACGGTTGGTTTTGTAAATAGCGCATCGAAAGTGTTAAGGATTGTAAATTTAACTTGATAGTAGCTATCAATTTCGCGAGACTTGATAGTTGCTATCAAGATTCGCAACGCTAGCGCTTACGACGTCTTAATAATCTGAATTCTCAGAATTATGTGAGTAAGAGTGTTGATGATAGTAGTGATAAACACTACTGTAATAGTAAAAAATTAGGACTTGTTTTGCCAGCAGGGAATAATATCAAACAATAAATATAACACTACTGTTACAATTCCATACCTTGAGAATTCAACCAAAATGCATCGTTTGTTCCTTTGAGCACTCTACCAGAACGTGTTCCAGAGTAGTGATGGGAAAAACGGCTCCGGACTCGGAGCCAGCTCCGACCCGCGCCAGTAATTTGTGGAGCCGACTCCGGAGCTAGCTCCGACCGCTCCGATCGCTCCAACCGCTCCGACCACTCCGGAGCCGGCCGGAGCGGTCGGAGTGGTCGGAGCGGTCGGAGTGTTCGGAGCGGTCGGAGTGGTCGGAGCGGTCGGAGTTTTCGGAGCGGTCGGGGCGACCGGAATGATCGGAGCGACCGGAAAGGTCGGGGTGGCAGGAGCGACCAGAGCGACCTGAACGGTATGCAATACGACAGGGCGACATCGTTTCAAAAGAAAGTTTAATTTGTCCAATACTTTCCCTAATTACGTGAGCCGCAATAAATACAGTGAATTTCAACAAATTCGTCAGCTGGCTCGTAGAAAAATGATAAGGCTTGAGGTATAAAGATGTCTATTCTATTAACCGCGATGCTGTGAATGTCAGTCTACTGCCATCATTTGCCTCTCGAGCCGGCTCCGGAGCGGTCGGAGTGGAGTGGTCGGAGCCGGCTCCGGAGCGGTGGCTCCGCTCCAAAAAGCCCATCACTATTCCAGAGTCTTTGAGACAGCATGACATTCAGGCCATCTTACGCATCTTGAATTAAATTTATTCGATCTAATTGACCATGGTACAAGACGTATTCATGACAATACATTCTCACAACACTGTGTTGACATTATTGATTAAGCCAATAGAGCAATGGGAATGATTCTCAAATCCACCAGAAACTTAGACAATATCATCTGTAGTAAAACTTTGTCTTGCGTAGTAGTAACATCGATGAAAGATTACGAAGAAGCAATAATGCGTTCCAATTCCGTACATTATTGAGATCGATTATGGAGCGCCCTTATTTCATTTCCAAGCTATCGAAACACTTTGAAAAAAGCCAAGAAAGGAGCAAACCCTTTTGCTTTTAAAGAATGTTTAAAAGATCTGTTGACGCTCGAGGCGGCTCGATGACCGAGGAGATAGCGACGTCGGTCTTCATATGGCAGGACCGGAAATAGAATCATATCTAGTCCGCTATCCTAAAATCAAGTCACGGATGCCAGAAATGGTAGGCCTATGACCTAGAAGAAGAAGGATTGACGCTCCAAATAGATAAAAAATACAACCTTAATTTGAAGAAACGGTGTAAATGAATTAATGAAAAATATATGGAACTAACTTGCAAGCATTCACTGTTTTCTTGTATTCCAAGTACCGAATCCGGTTGTTTGTATGGTAAAATCAACTAAATTTGCTTTAACCCACTAATAAACTAGATAAAGGACACAAGTTGAAAATAATATTCGGTTAAACATACTCGATTTTACCAAACCGTCACTAGAACGAAGTCCAGAATATGTCTTTAAGAGTCGGCTAAGTAGATGTAATAATCTAACTTTCTTACACAAAAGACATCAACATTAAACGTAATATGGGTTGCTTTTTCTACTATTTTATTAACACCTTTGGTTTATTACTATTCACGTTTACAATAGTTTAATAGTAAAACAGTGTCAACAAAAACTAAACGTATTTGTTTCTGACCTCATGCTAAGAATGAAACTATCTTCTCTTACTTTCTCGATTGGGTTGTACATTTCGTACCGGCATTACCTCAATTGGACCAGAAACATATCTCATATTTTCTATCTCGGCTTGCACCACGTCGTACGCATTGATCGTATCATTTATCCAGCCAACAACTTTCGTCACGTCCAAATAACCCGATGGAAAACCTGCTGCGGAGATGAAGGTTGTAACTCCCCACGAAGCTATACCCGCCAACACGTAAGATCCGTCGTTCCTGTGGCAAGCCAATGGTGAGCCATCATCTTTCGAAGCAGTAAATTGATCCTTGGTTCCCCTCACACACATGGTACCAATATCCAACTTGAAATTAACATCCAGCATCCAACACAACATTTGACAATGTGCATGTGGGATAATTACCATCTCCATACGCTTCATCATGGTTGGTGGCTGGTCCGTACGTACGTCCTGACCCCAGCCTGTCGTGATGCAGTGCTGTCTTTCGAATACATCCTCTGCCCTCGGGAGACAGATCGGTCGAATGTGTTCCGAGTAGATGACATTTTCCTTCAACACGGCCAGAGCAACATCGCGTTCGGGTGGAGTTTCGTCTTTATAAAAAGGATGTTTGATGGTTTCTTTTATATCGATATCCTAGTAATACAAATAAAATAGAATGGTTTAGCTATATATAGTTCCTTCCGTTTTTACTACATTTGATAGTTTGACTCACCTGTACTGGATATATTTAATAAATAATAATAATTTCCGCGTTTGACTCCATGTTCCATTCACCAAACCGGGCAACATATCGATGCGAGTCCTTCAACGTGTGGGCAGCCGCCAGGATAAACTTTGGATGTATGAGAGTTCCTTCGCCAACGTGTGTCAGTTCCGGATTGTTACTTGAGGAAGGATTTTCGAAAATGGCCACAGTCCAAGGGAACTCAGCATATTTCGCATACGTAAGATTCGATACCACGTTGTACACCAACCCTTGCGGGTTGGACATTCCACACTTGTAGTCGGTCTGTTCCTAAAATGCAAATAAATGCACACGATTATTTTGGACCGATGGAACAACCTAGAAACAAACGCGTTTTACCGAGCTATCAGTAGCATGCTTGCAGCAAATCTGCATGAAATCTCCGCATTCGTTATCTTCATCGACATCTAACGTTATAAGATTGTTTTGAAACATCTTCAGTTCATCATCGGCTATTCCGGTTGGACAGAGATGTTTCGGATAACAGTAACCACCGTTACATGTCTATATAGAAAGGAATAATAAAAAGTTATATGAGTAAGAATTTCCCTCCTTATTGCACTGGTTTCACTGTACTTTAATATCTATGAAGTTTTGTTCCGCATTTAGCAGAGCTGCAAGCAGCAGAATGATTACACTTTGCTGCCACATCGTTTGTGATTCTAACACAGCACTTGACACGTTGCCAGCTCAAGTAGAACTAAAATTGTTCAGAGCACTACGCGTTGTGGAACTATCCTTGGCAAAGTAAAATATAATATAGCGCCTTATCAGCACTGCATCATGGCTGAGTACAACAAAAAAGGTAATCGGTATTGTGGAGAAGCGCGTCATGAAATGATTTCGTAGAATTTTCATATCACTTTGTAAGCAGTTCCTATTATTTATGAAATCGAATATTTTTTTTCATAACCTGGAAATAATAAAAGACGTTAGTTCCTTTCCAATACAATTCATTATCTTTTTTTATACATGAATGACGGCTAGGCCGTATTGCTTACAATTCACAATCTATACATATAAAAATGAATATCTGTTGACTTGTCTGGCCTAAAACTCGAGAACGGCTAGACCAATTTTGACGATGTCTTGGGATGATTTGTTCCTTTTTGTCCAACGAAGGTTTTAAAAAACAGAAAAGTTATGAAATCAATAAATTCCATAACACTTCAATTTCCCACAATTAGTTGCACTTTATCATCAAGAACTTCCGAATATTTAGTATCTGTGATGGGCAGTGGATTCAGTGGTTCATGCAACCCTGTGGAGGCTCCTGACCTGCTTGAATCTGATGAAAGAAACCTGGTGGGTCTTCGATCTTTGAAGTGCAGAATAACTTTGATGGAGATTTCGTCTATCGCCTGAGAGGGTGCCCATGATAACCTGATTTGCATGTTGACTTGATGAGGCCCTTCTGGGATCCAAAACCGCTAAATCCGCATCTGAGTGCAAGGTCGTGTCGATTAAATATATCTTTTAGTGCCAAGCGGAATCAAAGTAAGGATCACTATCGGTATACATAATCAATGATGAAAAGTATCCAGAATTATCCCATTTTTCGGTTAATAAGTCCCTTAACATCTACGTTAGTTTCAACGCGATATTACAAGACCAATTGTCTCACACAGAAATACAGTTTCCGATGTTTTCTTAAACCGCTTGGAGTCTTTTGAAGCTTCACCGAATGAAGTCCGTTGGGTCAGCTAGCACAAAAATAAAATAACAATTTTATGCACTTTTAGTGTAAATTTAAACCTGTTTGCGGTTAAGTTGGTATCTATCGGAAAAAAAGTTTCATGCATCTATCGAAATTTCCGGCTACACAGCTAGAGACGTGTGTCTAGAAAATGCTCCTCTTTGATCATCTGCCATTTTCTATTGTCCCCCTTGCAGTATGCTAACGAGTATAATTTATCTCCTCGTACCGAGCCATTGCCCGAATTAGACTGAATTAAAATGACATAAATCGTCCAGCTACTAAATGATGCTGAACATAAGCGATCACAGCACGCTCGGGCACACCGAGTTCGAAGAAGAAGGCAGAAGGTGCTAAAGATCTTCCACGTGCCAATCGTATGGTTTGGCTTTTATTTATACTTCCTCTCGATTCGATGGAGGTATTTTGGTGCGAAGAGGTGCGAATCCTAGAGCCGTTCATCTTAAAGAGGCTCATGCGAGGAGGTAATGTTAAATCTATTTCGTTACAATTTTTGCAAATGTTCTTCTCTCGTGATGATTTTTCATCACACAATCACCGAAATCGAATTACAAGCCCAATTAAGGAGAGCCTTCGGTCTGTCGACAACTGCATTCCGTTCGGTGGTGTTTAATGATTCATTAAACAATTACCCCAAAAACGAAGCCTTCTTGTTTCGGTCGCGAACATATTGACGGTGAGTGAGTGTACTGTCTGTCGCTTGTTTGCCACTAATTCACCACACACCGTACGCCTCACCTTAGCAAGCAACGTTCAATTTTGTTAATTGATTTATCATTCCTCATCTACAATCCCAACGTTCGGCATCTCATCGCTCACGATGCTCACCGTACGCAACGCCCAAGCAATGAAGTGTCGCGCTACTTCCGAAAAGCACCGACAAACGGTCGGATGCGGTCGAATGCGGCCTATAAACTTGTAATTAAATTAAGAATACCAGACTGTGCTCATCACACCGACACCGGGACCGGTCCCCAAAAGTCCGGGCGTTAAAAGCAAACCCGAATAAATTCCAATTAAGCAGCATCCTAGTATCGCGCCGAAAGTAGTCAATTTATCGATGGTGTCGATAAGCGTATCGAAAGCGTCCTAACACGCTCATACCCACGCGCACCAACACATCTTTCGGCGCTTCCGTACGAGCGTTCGTATGGAAATTAAATTGTTGTTTCGGGAAAACTGTAGCCACCGTGTTGGGAGTACGTGTTGTGCAGCATTACGCAGCAAAACGGGAACCAGCAACAACGAGCATTATCCTTGACGCTATCGGTAGTGGATTAAACACGACCAGCTCATCATTTTCGTTCTCCCCAGATGCAAATTGATGATAAATGATCAATTTCCACACCTTGGTGCGTTCGTTCGATTACAACGCGGCTGTACGAAGGCTGTTGAAGTGTAATGCGTTAAATAATGGAATAAAATTTCTTGAAATGTTTTGCCTACAGGATGCCTAATGGCCAAGTGGGTAAAAACAAATATATGAAGATTTTACGAGAATAACAAATGTTGTGGATGGCCCATTTTAATACAAAAATTCCGATAAAATCTTTCACTAAATCCTAATTTTAGATCCTTTGAAAAGATTTTAGAATAATATTGATTTCAATGGAATTATTAATAACGAATAATTTCTCGCAGGAGATTGTTGAATTTCTGTATTTCCCAAATGGTGAATGGTTTGAACTGAACCGGATTGACTCAAGCCAGCTTGTCTCAAATAGGCTTGACTTTAGCACAAACCAGCATGACTTGAACTCAAGGCAGTTTGACTACAGCCAGCTTATCTCAATCCAGCTTGACTCGAGCCGCTAGGCTCAAACCAGCTTGACTTTATTTGAAGCCAGCTTGATTGATGTAGGCGTTGCGTAAAATACGTTTACAAATTTTATAAAATTCGAAAATTGACCAATATCATGCCAAAATGTGAAAAAAAGTTGAAAACCTCCAATTTATATTAGTTATGTATTAAAAAAAATCGTTAAAAATATATTTTTGTGTAAAATACCGTAAATAACTTTGTAGTATTTTTTACGATTTTGCATAACATTATTTAATGTGAAAAACAACATTTTTTCCGAAATGTCCATAAGTTTTCGCAATTGTTGCACACTACTCGATTATTGCACACTGAGCATAAATTGCATTACTCGAAAATATTTAGAAGAGATAAATGAAAGACTATAATTTTTCCTAAAATATTAAGGATCAAGGATTCTGATACAGGTATTTTATTTCAATTCAACATCAGGGCACTTTTTCGAATTTTAATTGCATTTCAAAGTATTTACTACGGAAACGATAGTAGTAAAACGGAATAGTTTTGTTAGGTTTTTTAATCGAACAATCATATCAACTATATTTGTATCTGTCTCTTAAGGATTTTATGTAAATCGAAGAACACAGGTGTTCATTTACTTGTAGTACGCGCTGTATGTGCTTGGTTCATGCCGGCTTGACTTGAACTCATGCCAACTTGACTCGATCCAGCTTAATTCGAGCTCAAGAGAGTTTGATTCAAGTTGGCTTGACTTGAATTGAAATTAGCTTGACAAGTGTGAACTCGAGCCAAAAATATCTAAAAACACGTACCACGAGATTTTCAATAGAACGAAACAATTTAAAATTACATTCATGAGATACGAAAAAAATCCAATTCAGATGAGCAATAACGAAATTGATCCAAACCCTAGGCTAGTGTTCATTTATTCATGCAACCGTGGTTCGTATCGGTACGTTGTAAAAATTTAATTAAAACCGATCACACTTTTGACACGCGCGGTCCATCGATGGAGAACTTGATTAATAATAGAACTTTTGCATCGACGCCAGGAAAGTTCATTTCCCGGCAACGAAATCACCCATCATCATTGGCTGGCTATTCGGCTTCAAT
Source organism: Anopheles minimus (assembly GCA_000349025.1). Classification (NCBI taxonomy): domain Eukaryota; kingdom Metazoa; phylum Arthropoda; class Insecta; order Diptera; family Culicidae; genus Anopheles; species Anopheles minimus. Next base: position 1,535,114 of record KB663666.1, read on the forward strand.
ACAGCTGCTGAACATTTGATGATCCCAGGAACTAAGCACGCACACAACATCGGGAAATGAGTTCAGCCCGCCACAGCTGTTCGATTGAGCTATTCCGGCCGCTTCCCTGTATCTGGATCACGTGTTACTAAACTTTTGGGTTAAGGGAAATCCGGAAAAACGGGAAATCAAGTAAAACATAAATTCGTTGCCGTCAGCAGGTTTTGATTTTGTCACACAGATTCCAAGCACCTCCTTGGCAGGAATGGTTACTGCTTTTTTTTACTTTATTCTCTTTCGTTTTGCTTGGTTTGGTAGAAACAGTCATGGCATGGCAGCTCACGTCCTTCGCATACTCCCACTCGTACTGTGCCGGGACACGACCCAAAATCCAATGGGGCTGATAAATTATTCAGCACTTTCACGTTTCCGCTTCCGTTATTCATGAGTCTGTCATTTTTCTGCCACTGATTAATGAGCCTCCCTATCGGTTTGGGGCTCGACGAAACAAAATGTTGCTCCGGTCTGAGGGCTCCGTCGTGAATTTAAGGGATTTTGTGGCGTGTTCGCTTAGGGAGGTGCGAAACCCCGGAACGCATCGTATCGGATGTGAATTTTCGCGCCATCATCTGAGGAACGTTCGGCTAGGCTTTTCTCCACGTTTTATTACAAAATATCATAATATTATAAGTTTTGAAATAGTTCATTTTACAATCGCTTCCTACGTCACTGGGTATGTATTATGCAGCCAATTCCAAACAATTATCCCGTTGCGCTTCGTTTGACAGGGTCATAAAGAATGGAAACGCCGCCGAACGTATATATCATGCAGACCAATCAGGACGCGTATGAAACGGCTTCATGGTGTTTTGTTTTCATTTTCATCCCCTTTTGTTAACCGGGCGCGTCTCGTTTCAATCAGCAGAAATACCCACCCGAAGGTGTTAATTCATCCGTCCGGGTGGCCCCACTCGATGGGTCTGGTTCGAAATGTGTTTCCGATACATTTATAAACCGGTGCGCTATCACTCATTATCATTAACGATTCTGACAATTTTCATAATTGAAAAATGGCGGGCCAGCGAAAAATTTATTGTCTTCAATGCGCTTGTATTATTTTGTTTCCGTTTCGACATGAAATTGATTGAAAGAGTTTCGGAAACCACTTTTAATAATACATTTTATTGTATTGTATTGAACTTAACAGATTGTGTAACAATTGACAAAAGCGTTGTATGACATATTATATAAATTAAACTTTTTTAGAGCCATACACAATAACGGTCAAGGCAATTGTTTTAGCTTTTATGCACTTCACTTTTCTTTACATAATTTATGATTATACTGATAAGTTTTTTTAAAGTTTTATAAGAGTTGGTGACAGGACTGTAACCCTGTTTTTCAAACGGAATTTTAACTAGATTAAATCAATTCATATTCGTACTTTGATCGGTCTTTATGTGTCGAAACATAGATCTGGATCAATTTTTGATTCACAATTTAATAACAAAATATGAAAGATATGAAAACCTCAGGGCTATAGGTCCTATGGTTAGAATTTTTCCTACGAAGTTGTATCACCTTCGCAAAAATCTTTAACACCTTTGAATAGTCCTTAATATTTAATGGGAATAATAATTACCCAAAACTGAATATTTCAATGTTTGGTGATGGAAATTTACATAAAGCTTTAAACCAACTTCCAATAAGGTTATCGAATGGAAACAATGGAAATCTGTGATACAAAGCAAATAATCCCCTCTTTAGCCTGCATGATCTGTGTGTATAAACATCGTATCAGGCAGATTTTTAAAAGCGTCTAATTTTGCATTCCGTGGAACTAGTTCAGAATCCTTATTCTTATATTATGAGATGGCATAGTAAAAATAATCATAATTGATTGTTTTCACTTCAGAATTTAGTTCCATGAAGCATTCGAAATAAAAAGTCGCACAGAAAATTTACCCACAACTCGCAGAATTCACAACAGTTTCTAAGTTTATTTGATTGATTTGCTACAAAAGCTCTCATTAACCAGAACTTCGACAAAACAGAGAGATTATCAAATTATTTACACATCTACACACCGAATTGAATTCTTTGAAAATTTTTAATAAATATTTATTTGCAAAAAAAAAGTAATTACACTATTCCTAAGGTGACTTAATAAAATAAGATTCTTTTTTTTTTCGTATTGAATGACGGCCAGGCCGAATTAAACTTATTTCACCACTTAACAGTATAGTCAGAGTCAGTCCATACTACGGGGGAACGCCATCAGGAATTTGGAAAATTATATTCATATGAAATCAAAATGAAATAATGATACACATTATACAGATTATATTTTGTAGTGTATCACAAAGCATTTTGAGACATTTGAACAACAAAAATTCTATAAAGCTATAATGTTGCTTCCTTAAGTGAATAAAAAAATGTTCGTTGGTCAAAAATTCCGGTTGGAAAGTTTGCTCAAACAGTTTGGAGAGCCAATTATCAAAAATCATAAGAAAACCTTAGGAGTTATTCCTTAGGAAGAATGGTCCTTTCAATGTTTCAAGAATTGAAAAACATTCAATGGCATCTGAGTATCGTTATTCAACAAAAGACCCGATAAAAAGAACAAACCCATGCTTTATCTATGTTAAATCTTCCTAACAAGAGAAAACTCTAGTTTCTAGCGATATTTCAGGCATCTACTTAACAACAAAACTTCCCTCTACACTCAAGACGCACAAATCTTTCGCTCAAGTAATGGTTTGTTTATGTAAATTAATTAATATTGATTTGTACGCACTAACGTTCCACTAACGATATGCCATCCTGCAACTAGTTAACCCCGATCGGCTTCCGTATAATTCGCGCACACCCGGCAGAACACTATCAAACCTCCAAAACTGAACGATAAACAACAGCTCAGAATTAAGCTTTTTTGCAATTTACAAAGCACAGATAGAGAGAACCGCAAAAAAAACAGGGGGGAATAAATTTTATTCCCGCTGTTAATTAATAGGAATCATTACTTACCCAACCCCGTTAACGGAATGCTCCGGTTTGGGATTATGCTAATGATTTTCGGTTGTTTTTTCTTTGTTACGCTCTCGCTCTTCCGTTTCGCTCTTTACGCAGATTTATTTCCCAAGTCGGTGCGGGTTTCATTAGCTTTTCCGTGCCAAATGTTTTTGCGTACCTCGTCGATCCCGGTGGATAACCCGGTGAGACGAATAGAGACATTTATCTTTTGCGATTCGTAATCGTAATTTTCACGTATAAAACAACCGTAAAGCTTGCTTTCTGGAAGGGTTCCGCCGCTCGAATGTGATAAAGTAGCAATGTTTTATTCCATACTGTTCGGTCTAGCCCCATTCTAGTTGTCCGACGAGTTTGTTTGATTTCGTAACTAGTTTCGTAACCTTACAATGGGCAAATATTAGCATCTTCATAACCCTGCGTGAACTCCGGCTGTAGCCCAGGTGGTCGTCAATATTTGAACAGTCGACACACACGTCCGTTTGCTTTTCATTCTTTACAGCAAGTAAAGATTGTTTGCCAATGCCAACCGGGCCAATTTCAACACCCTAGAAAGGCAATTTTCGAACGCAGTTCGATTTTTACCTTCGTTGAATCGTTCGTGACCGGCTGCTATACGTACAGGCTTAGAAGAAAGCCACATCATAAAATAAAAAGATGTAAAAATATTTATTAAAAATTGTAAAAATAAATTTAAGTGACAAAGTATACAACTAAAAAGCTTTCCATCGACTTGTAACCGTTCCAAATATTTTGTTTCCTCCCACTTTTACATCGCAACCGAGATTATCAGGTAGTTTAACATTTTCAACATGTTCCCTCGTGCTAATGCTGATGAATGACCAACAGCAACCCCCTGCCAGACAAACATGAGACAAGAGATTAGCTTTTCTAAAAAGCGAGCTTAAGCTGGGACCGTTTCCACAGATTAGCACCCTAATGAATTTCGAGCTGAGCTTGCTCTCGTGGGCCTTAGCGAACGAAAGTTTTGTCTGGTATTGACAATTATTCTGCTGCTGCGTGTGCTAACTGATGATAAAACTTTTGCACACTCGAATCATTCCGGTTAGGATTATCCTTTTCCGTAAAGAAACATTATTCGTGTATGCTGAAGGATAAATGACAACTTAGTAGTTACAAAAAAATGGTAGTATACATAAAAATTGTATTAAATTTTGTAATATTATACAAAATACAAATGAGAATTAGAACACAAAATATAATTAAAAATGTAAAAATGAATCATAAATTGTACATTATTAGTGTAAACTGTTTAAATCCCATTTTAAAATCGTTGTCAAAAATTGTTCAATATTGCTAAAAAAATGTTTAAAATGGTCAAAAACATTCTAAGATTTGCAAAGCCAAATTTCAAAAATATTGAAGGAATATTAAAATAAATGAGCTACGAAGTTTGATAAAACATAAATTAAGTAAAAGTTAAAACAAGGAGTAGATGTTTTTAATTGCTCTTGTTAATTTAATGTTTTCAGTTTATTTAAACTATATCTTATATTTTTTTAAACCATAAGTTCTAAGTGCCAAGGTATATTGACAGTAGGCTTAATTTTGATTAATTAATTTCTTTCATTTCCATCTGCCCCAACTCAACTGTATCGTACGCTTGTTATCTGCAAGTTAAGTAACTAACGTTGATCAGCCACAAGCATTTAATACCACCAGCAAACAGAGGAGAATTTTTGAAAATTTTCATTCTAATAAGCTTTTTCCCATTTTCCCATTCCTAGCTTTACAGAATCCAATCATTTTCCCTCCAATCTTTGCGATCGATCGCACGCAAAATTCGTTTTCCCCGCTTTCCATCAATTAGCCACAACATTTCCATCAATCACAATCTGCCTAATTAAGCAACGTACCACACGACTTCGTTACGGTACCACCATCACCGACAACACTAACACCAGCACCGGGCTTATGCGCGTTGCGGGAAAAACTTTCAGCCCCGTATCGCTGGAATCAGTGCAAAAGTTACTACGGCTAAAGCTGGCCACATTTTCCATACGAAACGGGGCCGTAGTTACTGATACGCGTCGTACTTACAAAACCCCGTGCGCCAGTGCCGGAATCCAGGCCGGAAAAATGAAGTTCGTTAATCAAAAGCAAACATAATTATCGGTATCCGGAAACAAAACGAACTTTCGATCCTTCTCAAACAAGCGCAGGGAGCATGTGCTTAGCGTTTGATTTGTTGAACAGCGGCACATTAGGAGGCGTAAATTAGATTTATTAACTCAATACAACGCGCGAACGGTAAAAGCGAGTACACAAGTTTGTGGCGGCTGTATCTTTCAGTTTGTTTGTGGATTTACTTTTTTACCGTAGAATAAATTAAATAGTTTATCAAATTGAGTATTTATGGTTTAATTAGACTCTTTTCGGCTTAATGTAAAACAACTGTCATATACGTTTTCCTTGTCTCCTTGTTACTGAGCGAGTGGTTCAGATGCGATTCGAAACACTACCTTCGACCGAAAACCGAAGTTAATGACCACATGACTGCCCCCGATTAGAAATTTAAATTGTGGCTAGTATTGCTGTAGTAGAAATAGGTTTACTGCATTTTTTTTATCCTTTGACTTGAACTGTAAAAGGGTAAGTATTCCAAATATGAACAGATTATACAATATGTTTTCACGAAACCCACAATTGTCACAAAACTGTTGCTTCAAAAAAAAACAAACAAGGATTTATCGCAAAGACCAATTTTTTTTAAACATTCTACTTTTAAAATATTATGGCTATAAAATATATATAAATGTTATGGCCATCTCCAGAAGCCTATTCGATCTACTATCGGTGTATCAACGGTTGTAATACTAGCTAAAAACTATTGCTCAAATCAATTGCACTGTGACGAATGCACATAAAAAAAGCTCAATGTTTTTTTCTTTTATTTTTAACAACTAATACCACACAAAAATGGTTGAAAAAGTTCATTTTTAATTAAACTGGAAATCGAAGGTTTGAGCGACAAAGCTCGCATCGTTTTGAAGCAATTTGTGCAATCAGTTTATTTTGTAATATGAAAGGAAATTAAATTCTTTAGAATAAATTTTTAAGCTTCGACGGTCTATAATACAACTCAAACTGACAGCATGAAAAAGCTCATCATTGGTTCTTTTCTGTTTCCCTTGCATCAACTATGGTTCTGTTTTTAAACTCGATAAACTATTTATCTAGTAAAAATAGCTTTAGTTTATTAATAATGTAAAACAACAAAATCTCATTTCTTTACAAATCGTTAAGGAATTGTTGATTTTTAGATAGGCAAAAGTAGAAATCGATATTTTTTTTAAATAAGCGTTTTAAATTTGTGAAACGTCTTGAACAATTAGAAAAAAGCATAATATATTCGATATAATTAATTTGGTACTATGCGCCATGCATTTTTATGTTTATATTTTCAATTTATTTTCAATTTGGGCGATTAGTAACAAACTCTAAAAAAAAAAAATCTAAGGTGAATTATATGTCCCCAATTCAAATAGTGTTTGAATATAAATAAATCCTAAATTAAAAGGATTATTCAACACACAGCTTGATTCCACAAAATTCAATGTTAACATTAATTACAAGTATATTTTCATGCTGCGTTTATTAGTTGTACTTATTAAGAACTACTCAAGCTCATTCTGGAATAAATGAATGATGGAATTAATGAGAGAATCAGTCCTCACTATGGGGGAACGGTCCGCATGGAGTTTTGGTTTCCATCCGTCGAGTGAAGTACCGTAGCCGATACCACTATCCCACCGGGCCAACTCTAAAGATAGATACTATAAATAGTCATATTTACATGAATCAAATAACAAAAAATAAATACTAAATACTATGGAATAAACTGAAGATAGTAACTTATTATAAGAAGCATCTTTTAAATACAAACATTACATTTTTAGTACTTTTAATTACGAATTGAAAAAATATTGCATGAAAACCAATGATCCTCTTCTTCCATTTTAAATTATTTCACCAGCAAAGTCTATATCGGCTTATTCATGCACCCATCGACTGCATCACAACCATGCACAGCCGATTATGAACTAATTTTGCATTCAAAATGGCAATCATCTAACTTTTCCACACCTTCCACACAGAGATACTTCCATTGCTATCGCTGGTGCATTGTCCTGAACGTTGCTATAGAATGAATGTTTTCTTTCGTGAGGAATTTTTGAATGCTCCTGTGAGTTTTACTTTCATTCATACCCATACCTACACCGCATTGGCACCGGAAAATGGTACCGTGCTAGTTGCACTCCTATCCAGGGAGTTATCCCGGTGGGAGTTGAAAGAAATTGTGTTGTTTCACAAAAGAGAAAACTTTGCTTTTCGTATCAAAACGCATAACTTTGGGGTACGCTAACCGACTACTCTGCTGCGGCGTGGAGGGATATTATTAAATTACACAATCTTTTTGCAAATCCTCACATTGTAAAACTCGCATGATGTGCTTGTTTGATTGCAGTGTGGTAGTGTTGTGGCTACTGTTGTGTGTAGTGTCTAAAGTAATTTGTGCTCTCGTTTTTTGGGGCTGTCTTGGGAAGGGAATGAATTGGAATATACAATTAGAGCTGAATATCAAAATACTAACTGACAGTGAGATGCCACGTTTGGAAGGGAAGCTGTTCTAGTTTATTAATGTTTGAAAAGGTTGTTCTTATGCTGTTCTGTTAAGCAACTTTATTCTGTTAACCGAAATGTATTTTCACATCTCAACTGTATATATTAGCTGATAACTATTCTCTACTATTCTCAATAGAACTGTATGCTTTACGTTCAACGTACGGATTACCTACATGAACGTTCGATAATTTTTAATTTTTGCTGATGGAGAAAATAATTGTTGCAAACGGTTGCACACTCAATCTAGCGAACCCATAAATTGAAGTACCTTTATCGCCCGTCGGTAGCTTCCCGGAGATGCATCTTCCCGTCCTACGGAGCACGGATCCCGGGAACAATATTACATTTCAGCCTGCAGCAGAAACCCTTCCCGTAGACACGTTTGAAACCGAAGCATTATACTATGCGGGAAGTGTTTGGGCTTGCAAAAAAAAACACACAAAAAAACGTTAAATACGAAAGCACTGCCAAATGGGAGAAAACTACGGAACCGTGAGATTGGCAATAAATTACCTGAACACAATTAGCTCCCGCATTCACGTCAGCCGAGCAGAATTCATTTCACTTATATTCGCAGTTCGTTACTGAGGTTTCCGTGCGGTGCGAAAGCATCTACAGGGTGGGTATGTTAGTAGTTTGTATGTGTGTGTAGTGTGGAGTGGGTTCGCCTTCCATTTTACACAATTTAAGATTTAAACACTCCATTTTCGGTAATACCCCGCGGGAGCGCTAGAACAGAATTCATAGCGACGTGCCGCAATAGATCACTCCGCCAGTCGACCGGTGCAATCTGTAACGTGCTGTCAGGTAATGTGCAACTTTAAAGCACAAGGTGCAATCAAGCGCAATGAGCTGGTTTTGGGGCGCAATGTTAAATCTTGTGCAGGGGGCAGGTTTCATTTGGAAAGTTTTCCCTTCCTACACATTGACTACACAAAAAAACATCTAAAAGGAAAAAAATATTACTTCCGGTTGGTGTAATAGTATAAAATAATATATTTCTTGTTGGTTTCTGAAGTCCTGAAATAACATTAACTTTTAAGAATAACTTCAAAAGAAAATCTCATACGAAGGATGAGCATCACTAAAGGATTTTGTTTGATGCTTTTGAGTAAGCGTTATGTCGAATCTCTCCAACGGCTATAAATAGCATTAAGATTTCGCTTTCTTTTGGGTTTATTCAGTGAAATTGTCTAAAGATATACTTACAGTTTTCAACTTTGTAACGATAATATTCGTAAATCACATAAAGCGGGGTTGTGTTCACTAATTCTTTTCAATTAGATAAAATCCGTTAGTATAAAAATCCTTGAGAAATGGACAGTGCAATTATTGCATTGATAAAACTGTTACAAAATGTTTCAAAAGTTTTACGCCTTTTATTTTTATTTCATTATAATATTAATTGGAATCGCCTTTAAAATAATGAAAAACCGCTGTTAACTGTCTTCAAAATTAACCATAGTCGTTAAAAATTGCTCTAAGTTTGAATTCCCTATCTTACTCATATAGCAGCAGCCTAGAGCCCTAGGTGATTCTAAACGGAATGGAAGTTGGGGATCCACTACATATAAATTTCTTAACGAATGTTACTAATATCGGACGAATGCGTAAAACGAACAACGGATCTCATAAATCGAGAATCTCTGTCATGCAACTGGAAAATCACTTCAGATGACTGATAATCCTAACTCCTGACGACTTAGTTAGTTCAACCTGTTGCTGGGGAATGCTTATTGCCTTTGCCTTTGCCAAAAATCGCTTTATTGCAATTGGATTCGCTCAGTATTGGAAAACGCTTCGGTAATTTAGTAGCCTGCAAGTCTTTGGTTCAGGCCGTTTACTATAATGACTCAATTTCCTTCAATAACAACCGCCATTGTTGTCGTCTACTTGATCTGGAGCAGGGGTCGGCACAGTTTTCGAGAAAGGGGCCAGACGATAAAGAAAAGCCAGATTCTGCAAATCATATACTTTTTTTTCAATTCTAATGTTCTAATATTCTTACTGGAATATTCTAACACAGTTTTTTTTATATTCCTATGAAAACTATGCAAATAAATTTTAGAAGCTGTAAGATAGTCTGACCCGAACGGGATTGATTCCCCGGTCCTGCCGTATGAGACTGGCGCCGGAGGCGCTCCAAAACATTTTGTTAGTATTGTTTTATGTCGAACTTCCACTAAATTTGATTGTAACTTACAAAGCGCAAGGACTTGATGGATGGCTTTTGGTTCATTCCTTGAAATACCTTCACTCTATTGATTTTGCTTGTAAATAAATTTTGCATTTGTCAGGCAAATAAATTGATTGAATTTTTTTTAACCATTTCTACTGCATTTTAATAGTTTTGTTGTAGTGAGCGAACAACGGTCGAAATATTAGTGTTCGAATAGCGTTACAACCGCAGAATTGGAGATTGAGATTTAAGATATTATTTTTGTGAATTATGCTCTTATTACGAAGAAAGCAACAAGATGTTTGACAACGAGGAATTAAATACCGTCAATTCCTTTAAGCGCTGCAAAAGTTGTAAAATTCTACAGAAAGCATTATTCATACATTTTTGAACGATCAAAAATAAAAACAATTGAAATTTGTTGACATGGATGGTGTCGATGTAAATTCTCGCGAGAAAAATCTGGTGACGGAATTTGGTGTTCTTTGTGAGTAAACAGCGCAAAAATATTCGCGGGCCGGATAAAATCAGCTGATGGGCCGAACTTTGCCGACCCCTGGTCTAGAGTCCTTAACGCACTTGCCCATTCTATCAGTTTGTCTCCTCACACACGATCTTGAATGACCCTTCTTTTAAACTCCCAGAGCACTCTCGGATCTGATGATGCATATCACCTATTTGACAAGGGAATTTTTGCCTCCAAAATATGTTTCCGTTGTCGTGAAACCTCTTATCTATCGTTTCGTTTGCTTAAGTAATTTTATAAAGAAGCTTCCATGATAATAATAATACCTATATATATTCAATATTTCCTATTGAACAAATTATTTCATAATCTACAAGGACTGACGACGTCGATGACTTAAACCATGTATGTCCTCTAGACGTCAAACCTTTCTATAACATATTCGAAGTGCCTGAAAGAATAAATTTTGATAAAACATCAACTTGTTTGATGATTGTTGATTACTAATCATAATTATATATCTTAATTATGAAGTTATGCTATTTCATCGAGATTGCATACCTTCTGGCGTTTTAGTTATTTTGCACGAAGGTTTGAACAAATTACCACACGAAGGTGTCCAATTTAGGATCTTTAATCAAATGCAATAAATTCGCACCAGTGTTGCAAATTCTTGTTTTTTTTATTTGTTTATGAAAAGCTTAGGCCATAAAGCATTCGTGTTGCGGCATGTATAAAATCAATAAACTTTTTTTCACTTTTCTCGAAGGATTTCAGTACGATCCCAAAGCAGCTGATATGCCACACCTAAAAACTGGAATAAAATAAAACTTTTCGCACGAAAAGTCACGAAAACTACCCATTGCTGTTGGTGCCTGAAATGAAGTCACCATGCACTACACCCGGTTAGTTGGGTGCGAACGTCCACTGCGAACACTTCCAATCACCGGACGGGTATGTCAATTCGTGCCAAACTAATGTCTGCCCAAGTTGGTGCATTGTTTGAAGAATACTGTACGGAAAGTTCGGTACATGGTGTGCGGTTTTTTGTTGGCAACCAGCGTAGTACTTGTGTCAAGTGAGTGCAATGATGGCCGGGAACAGTGTGTTGGGCAATGTTGAATGATTATTTGCTACATTTTCGGTACTGCAGACTAACTTGGTTGGGCGTTTTCATCCTCTCGCTCGTTGGATGCGGTGTGATGATACAGCAGGCATACAACAAATGGGATCGCACACCGGTCATCGTGACACTCTCGGAAGTACCAACACCCGTGTGGGACATGACCTTTCCCGCCGTGACAATCTGTCCGGAGATAAAGGTGCTGAACACACGGTACAATTTTACGCATGAATTTGAAACCCTCCAAAGCCAGTGGTACGGGAGAAAAGGAAACAAGAACGACACGATCACTGTCAGTGAGGAAAGGTGCGTTTGTTTTTTTCTATATCTCCTTCCAGAAGTTAACATACCTTCCAAAACTAATCAGAATATTGCTTCTACTTGGGGGGAAAAAAACAAATCAGTATCGGAAAGATGAAAGCCATCATCCATCACTGCTCGGGGATATACAAGAACGTGAATAACTTCATATTTAACTTCAACCACGTGCCCGAACCGAAGTTGGTGGACTTTCTGAGGAATGTTTCGCTCGACCGCAGAAGCGTATTTACCATGTGCAGTTCGACCAGCGATGCCCGTTGCACTAACTACATGCAGGTGACACTTACGAACGAAGGCATTTGCTACTCCTTCAACATGATCTCGCAGGAGCAAATGTTTCACGCGGAGGTACTGCACCACGAGTACAACTATTTGGACCGTTGGGATGACGATACGTCGGACGGTATCGCAGGCAGGCCAGACGAGCAACTTCTGAAAGTTGCCGGTTCCGGTTTGGATGCTGCTATTGGATTCAACCTAATCCATTATCCGCTCAAAATTGATACCTCTTGTGTGGTGAGTAATATCGAAACTATTCTTCGACACCGTTGCCCACGCTTATCGTTCCCATTTCCCTTCAGCGTGGCCGTGGTTACAAAGTGCTCATCCACGAACCCACCGTCTATCCCGATCTGTCCAAGCGCAACATACGGCTGTCGGTTTCGCAAACACTGACCGTCGCCCTCAAGCCCAACATCATGCTGACCGCGCCGGAGCTTTCGAAGTACGGTGCCCAGAAGCGCCAGTGCTACTTCCCGCACGAGCATCCGTTGCGTTTCTTCCGCCAGTACAACCAGGACAACTGCGAGCTGGAGTGTTTAACAAATTACACACTGCAGCGGTGTGGTTGCGTACATTTCTCTATGCCCCGGACAAATGAAACGCGCGTCTGCAAACTGGAGGAAGCACACTGTCCGGCCGACGCACGGGGTGTGCTCTTCATACGCAAGCAGCATCGCAATAGTACGGAAGATTACTTGCAGCAGTGCGACTGTTTGCCGGCATGTTCCTCCGTACGGTTCGATCTGCAGATTACGCAAGATTCACACACGGAGGAGCGTGAGGTACGCACCAAGATCGAGACGGAAGAGGAACTGCAAGCGAAGCTTCTAATGTAAGTATATTCATTGTTCTGGAGCTAGGTGATTTTGAAAAGGATAGAATGTGTTTTTACTATAAAATGGTTGGGCAAGATAAATTATATTATATTGTTTCTGGATCTATTTATAAAAACACCTAACAATTGAAACAATATTTTCAATTTAATCAATTAATCAACATTTCTACACTTCGTTTGTTTTTATTTCATATTTTGATGTACAGCCAGACGCATTGTTTATTCGTCTTTTCTTATCTGTTGGTTTAATAGACTTTTTGATACCACAGAATTGAATATTCAAGCTTGACTACTGGGGCACCAGCCGTGCGAAGACCAGCGCTGCTATCGCTCGACCATCGATATAATGAGCAAGAGCAATGAAGCTATGTTCGTACCAGCCATTTATTACGTAACACAAATATACGAAATTTAACATTAAAAAATAATAATAAAGCATGGATTTTGAAAAATAATTGAAATCAAACTTTAATCAATTTGGCAATAACATTTTACGCAAAATTTTAACGTTGATGTTGATAATTTTAGTAACATCTTACCGCAGTTCTATCTCAATGTTTTCTCTCCCAGAGTTTAACATTAAATTTCATATATAATTAATTAGAGCATCTTTTTGTCTTTGAGATATTTGTAATTTTCAGTAGGGTACACATTTTTACATCTTGTTGCTTGGCTTTGTTATAGTAATTCGGAATATTATCAAAGCCTTAAACTAAGAATAAGACGATAAACTACAGCGTTTACATAAATATTTTTCGTGGCCTTGAGAGATGAGTGGCCCTATCGAAATCAGAAGAAGCTTGGGCGAGAGCATGATGTGGGTTTTATCAACGTTTTTCTCCTTGGTGACGAACATGAAGCTTCCGTCATACCATTCTCTACTCAAAACTGATTGGACTATGCTGATTGGATGATGGCTCTCCCGGTAGAAGGATAACGCAACTTTTCCCTCGGCCTTTTTTTCCTTAACCTCTGCTACCTTGCGTGATAAATTCTGCGGTAGAGAGGCTGGTATTAAGCTTCGTTTTGGAACTCTAACCTCTTTTTGTTCACGGAAGAAGAACACTCTAGCCTTTTCCAGATGTAAGAAAATATTGAAATAATCAATCGCTTTAGTAATAAATTCATAGTACATTATGATGTTCTCGCACTGATGTGTTCTTTGCAGTGTATACCGCACAACCTTTGCAAATATGTTACTGATTTTTTAAAGTTAACTACAAATTAACTGCTTAGATTATCAATCTTAATCGTGCATAACTGAATTGTTGCGGAAAAGCGATACAAATGTTGAATGGTCACGGTGGCAGGGAGTTTGTATGATAAATCTCAATAAACAGCTCATATTCTTAAACATTTAAAATAACTCAAAAATTTTAATAGAATTTTCAGCAAGTTACGTAACATTGAATTGAAGCCCCCCGTATAACAAATCGTAATACAGGAATAAAGAATGGACGCCAGCGTTACGAAATTAATGGATGACCACTTATGGTAATTAGTACCGCTAATATATAAGTAGCAAATGACACAATTTATGATGATTTGCGATGAAAATAGGACGTAATAATTATAATTTTTAAACATACAATGCCAACTTTAACGCATAAAAATATTATACCTACTATCTGCAGAAGAATAAGTTCAAGAGGCACCAATAACCGGATTCCTCTTTCTTCTTTTTCAGTCCCGTTTACTCAGTGCTACAGGTGTACTATCAGGACACCCATTTCATACCGGCCCAACGATCGGAGCTACACGGGCTGGTCGATTTCTTGGCAAACTGCGGTGGGCTGTTGGGATTGTTTATCGGCGTTAGCTTGCTGAGCATAGTGGAAGCAATTTACTACATTGCATTCCGTCCCGTATCCCTCCGCAAACGCAAACCAGACACTGGAGAAAGTCATGGAATTTGCTAAAGAAGCAGAAGGAGTTTAAATTTCTTTTATTACTAATGGTAATCGTTGTTTAACATCTTTTTTTTTTTCAGATATGTGGTCTTAGTAGTTAAAGAACATTTATTGTGAAAAAAGCAATAGTAGTGAATTAAACACAACACACTTTAATTAACCGCTTGTTACACGATAAAAAAGAATCACACATGTTGTACAAGGTTATTCATAGTTTGTATGCAAATTTTATGCAAACATAATCATCAGCTAGAACAAAACTCGACTCAGTGGTAGTTACTGTGCCTCCACTATAACTGATGGGGAGCACTCGAATACTAACAGCTTAGGGTTATTACTTTACCCATATCATGTTACTATTGCTACAAAATAATTGCTACCTGCACGTGGTATCCCAGGGTACGCATAAGGACACCATAGGTACGTACTTCTAGCTGACTTGGAGGACTGCAAAACGCGTGAGGGGTTCAGTCCGTCCGTTGCATTCATCCGTGCGAGTGCGCTATCGTGTCCCGTACCCAGATGGAAACCTTTCGCAAACGATTGCGTCGATCCGTCAGGGCGGAAGTGTTTCAAGAGTACTGTGCCAACAGCTCCATCCACGGTGTGCGTTACTTCGACCGAGATGAGCGCACTTCCTGTGAAAGGTGCATTCAGCCTTCGGTAGCATTACTGCTCTCGATGTCTTTAACGTGTCCTTGCTTGCTTTCCGTTCTCCATTCGGCGGCCAGGTTCTGGTGGCTGGTGGCCTTTCTACTCTCGATGGCTGGATGCGGCATAATGATTTACAAGACGTACGTGAAATGGAACCAGGTCCCAATCATTGTTACCTTTTCCGAGAAAACCACACCCGTCTGGGAAATGCAATTTCCCGCCATTACCATCTGTCCCGAGACGAAGATGTCGGTGGCAAAGCTTAACTTCACGGCCGAAATCAATGCTCTTACGGAATCTTACGGATTCTACGATACCAACCGTACTGCAAGCGATGACGTGTAAGCAATGAAGTGGAACGAGGACGATTGGACTGGTTTTGGAGTAACAATTCTTTATTTTTCTAGAATCGAACAAGTTAAAGCTGTTTCGCAACTCTGCAATATGATATTTCATTCCTCGAATGGTTGGCTCCAGTTCATGAACGGTACAGAAGACAACATTGTTGGTGTGCTGAGAAACTTATCCCTGGCACCAGCCGAAACGCTGGCGATTTGTATGTATGGTAATCATTACTCAAACTGTGATAATTATTTGACCGAAACCATCACGGAGGAAGGTATTTGCTATACCTTCAACATGGTGCCTGAGAGTGAAATTTTTCGCAAAGAATCCCTACATACCGACTACAACTATACGAAAGGTTGGATGAATTATTTTGAAGATAGAGATCGCATCATGGATGTACGAAACGGAACATTGTACGCTCGTGGTGCAGGATTGCATGCGGGTCTTACGCTATATCTCAAGCACATCAAGGAGGATACAGACTACATGTGCACGGTATGTACGGTTTGGCATTCCGGGGAATTCTTTATACATCTCCTTAATTACTTCTGCAGGGTTTCTCCCAGGGCTACAAGCTAATGATACACGACCCGGACGAATATCCGCAGGTGTCGATGCGCAACATGCGCCTACCAATCGGGCACGAGATCTCCATCGCGCTCAAACCGCAAATGATGATCACTTCACAGTCGGCCGCCGACTACAGCTGGCAGAAGCGTCAGTGCTTCTTCAACCACGAACGTCAGCTACGGTTCTTTCAGGTGTACAGTCAGGAAAACTGCGAACTGGAATGTTTAACAAACGTGACCCGCGAATTGTGTGGATGCGTACGATTCTCCATGCCACGGGCAAACGACACGACGGTTTGTACACTGATGATGTGGGATTGCATGTATGACGCGAAATGGTTTGTGCGACCGGATTTTCGTCAAAATCGAGTACCAGACAAGCTGATAACCGATATGGTCGATAGATGTAACTGTCTCCCTGCCTGCAGTTCGGTGCAATACGATGCGGAAATAACCCAGACTTCGCTCGATATGGACAGCTTTTTGCGGGCCAACCATGACCTTCCACGGGATAAGGCAGACAAGTATGTAATGCCATCCGATAATAATGGCAGGTGGTCATAATATCAGAGCATTTCGGTTACAGATTCATGATCACTACGCTAGCGATCTACTTCAAGGAATCATACTTCATCACATCGAAACGTTCGGAGCTTTATGGATGGGTTGATTTTCTGGCAAACTGTGGCGGACTGTTGGGGCTGTTCATGGGTGTGAGCATACTGAGCCTGCTGGAACTATTTTACTACATCACAATACGTCCGTTTTCGGTACGCAAGAGAACACGCATTGCCGAGCAGCGGAAGCCGAATGAGGTCCACAACTCCTTGCTTGCCGTTGTTGCGAAGGCTGAGTGAGTCGTCACTGTATCTACTGTATTCTAGCAAGCTACCCCTAGCTTCATCAATAATCACGCCAGGCAAGTAAATAAGGAATACCAATTCTTTGAAGAGCACTAACAATTTTAAATTATTACTAAAAATTCATACGACACACACGAAGATTTTCAGAGAAATAAGGGGTTGATTTGGTAATTCAATAAGGTAACTTAATAAGTACGCAGGGATTGGTTCTAATTATGAGGCCCAGATGAGCTAAATTTGCATGACAATTAAAACACTTATCGAATTGCGAGTTGAATGGATACTATATAAGTAGTCAGCATCCCTCTTGATCTAATGATCTAAAAACCTAGAACACTTGGCTATGGTGGCCAGCAGCTTGCATGGTTCAAAACGTATCTCTGCTGAGAGGAGTTACAGAGTCAGAGTGGATGACTCTCTCTACGATTCCTATTCTCTACGATGATTCTGAGTCCGCTCCTGTTTTTCTTATTTATCAATGATTGCGTCGATGTTCTTCCTCCAGCTGGCTGTTCTCATTTTGCAGACGATTGAAAAATTTCTCTTCCAGTGTCCAAGTCCGCTGATTGCCTTATTCTACAATCCTTCCACGAGTCTTTCCATGTTTGGTGCTGTTCCAATGATCTTGTGCTTTACTTTGCTAAATGTTGTGAAATTCCGTTTGGACGCTCGTCTTCCAAAATCTTGTTGGGCTTGTTTTTGTAGATCGGAATTAAGTAGAGTTAACTCTACCAAGGATCTCGGAGTCTGGACGGATGAGAAACTGTCCTTCAACGAACATATTGGAAGTACGATTAATAAAGCTAACAAAACCCTTGGCTTTACTATTCGTTTATCATCGGAAATTAGTGATCTCCTTTGCCTTTAATCTTTGCACTGCTGCTGGATTCGCTCAATTTTGAAAAACACCTATGTAGTGTAGTCGCTTGCTGGACAGACAATGATGAGGGTTTAGAATTGAGAATATACAACTGAAAGTTACCCGTGATGCTGTAGGCAGTTTTCTTTTTGGCAACAGGGATGCGGTTCCCTCTTATATTCAACGTTGTCATCTACTTAGACTTGAATCGATGAGAACGCGATACTCTCACATCGCCTGTCTCCTCTGCAATGATCATGATTGCTTCCTGCTCGTAGCACACGCCATGCCTAGAATGACCCATTTCTAAGAGATGCCTTCGGTGTTTAATCACTCTTACATGTATGTGTATCATCTATTTGACTTCGGTAAGCCTGTCCTCCGTTTTCGTTCTCGTTTGCGTGATGTCCTTTGCGTTCCTTAGGTTAAGTCGCATTTGTTGAACCCCCAAGACGAACAAACGATTAAATATATAATAATAATTGCCAAGCCCGGTTCGTTTCTGATGGACTGGGTTATCCTGTCTTCTGTCTAATAGCATCACCAGAAGAGATCTTAAGATCTATGGGAATCTTAACACGCATGTAGATCATCGTTCTAGGCGCTTTTCAACTGTCCTTCTACACATTTGCATCATAAAAATACCAGGCGAATGTTCGATATGCCAGTGCAAGTAATTCTTCGAGGAAGCAGAGGATGAAATATTGAATTGGATATAAGCTGCATTATGACATTGGTGATATTTGGCCATTCTCAAGAAAGAGATCACCTTTTTCAACATGTTTCTCGGATATGTCTGGATCTACGCTGGCATCCTTTTGAAGTTGGTAAACCTAAAACTCCCGATTTTTTTCATTCTGTCTCAGTATTCGTGGCAATATAGCACATGTGACACTTAAGATCTCAAGGAAATTTGGACGTTCATATCTCACAATATCCCCGTCCCGGTTTAGATCGGCCTTAAGTGCATTTCCATCTGTCTATAAATATTTGGAGATCAACTCAAGGATGTTCAGGTATGGGCACCCGGTGATGTTTGTTGGCTCTTTGGACATCTAGGACTAGAACATGAATCAGGATGTAAGTACAAAATCACCTCGTGCGATACTCAACAGCCAATTAGCAGCTCTATTCTTTTCTTTCAATTTTCTTCAAACTTTAGAGGTCTTGGTCTGCCTTTTAGTCAGTCCTGCTTATAAGCAGCTCTATTACTATGGATTCATTCAATGTTGCGAAGCATTGTACTGAGATTGAATAAATTCAGATAAAACCTTATAATTTTGTAAAGGGTAACTGCCTAAAATTACTTAAATCCATCATGCCTGTTTCGAATCGTATGTTATAAAAATGCTGTTAGCGATCTCAAATTTTCAATAGTACGTCTATTTCCAAATGCAATAATAAACAACGGTGTTAAAACTACCAACAAAACTACCTTATAATGTGCGTAACTCTTTCATTATCGCTTTTCAAACACAATTCGCAATCCATCCCTTGCTTGGTAAACGAATGAACGCGAATCAACAGCGAAAGGTTTATCGGTCGGTCCAACCGTGACACGGTAGTTCAGTATCAGCTTCGCCAACGCCAGCTTCACCTGTGTCTGGGCAAACCGCAT
The DNA here is from genome assembly GCA_000349025.1 of Anopheles minimus. Taxonomy (NCBI): domain Eukaryota; kingdom Metazoa; phylum Arthropoda; class Insecta; order Diptera; family Culicidae; genus Anopheles; species Anopheles minimus. Next base: position 1,554,797 of record KB663666.1, read on the forward strand.
TCCCAAACACATCCTAGGGCCTTCGCCAAACGGTAAAAATATTGCGCCCTCATGTACCGTTTTCCGTTCGGGGCTGAATCGTTCCGGATCAAACTTTTGTGGTTCTGGGTAGTACTTTGGATCCCTAGAAAGGAAGTTTAGAGAAAAATTAAATCATTTTGTAAAAATATAAACTCCACTCATCACTCACATATGGATTGCTAGGACGGGAATCAAGATCGGTGTTCCCTCGCGTACGTATATGCTCATATCGTGCCCGTATTCATCCCGAAAGCCTTTGCGCATAATGTACTTCTTGGTGCAAACTTTATGCATTGTCGCTCCCGGTGGGTGCATGCGTAACGTTTCAAGCATTGTCCAGTCCAAATAATCAAGCTGCTGCATCACATCAAAGTCCAGCTTGCCATCATTGGCGGCAATATGTTTCCTTACCTCATCGTACAGCTTTTCTTGAACCTCCGGATTTTTGGCAAGCTAAAACAACATGAAATTGAATAATTAACTTAAGTAAAAAAGCTTAAAATATTATCTCGTACCCTGTACAGAGCAAACCCTAAAACCACGCTGGAGGTTTCGAAGCTCTCGAGGAAAATAGTTAGAGCTTGTGCAGTAATTTCCGTTTGTGTGATGTCTAAAATAGTGCAAAATGTGATAGAAAATGCACGACACGAACGCATCCAACAAACTCACTATTTTTGTCTTTGTTTTTGAGGAAAGATTGCAGCAGGTCTTCCTGCAGCTCCTGTGTTGTAGCTGACCGTTGGATGATCAGATTAGCTACCAACGATCTGATCCATTCATCTACATCTTTTAGAAGAAACCTTTAAAAAATAAATATATAAGTCATCTTCTAGCCCACAACTTCAATAATTCCATTTACTTACGGCACTGGAATCCAGTTCGCAATCGTCGGTAGAAAAACGGCCATCATCGTTTTGGCCATGGCTATGGGGGACGTCTCAAAGACTCGCCTTCCCATGCGTCGGAATTCACTCTCCTTCTCCGTGAAACAATCGGCATCGATGCTGAACGTACAAGCGACCACATTTTGTGTGGTGAAGCGTGCAGCTACCTTCAGTGTCCAAAAGCACCACAAACAGATTAGGATACCTTCTAACGAGCTGATAAGTTTATCCAACAAAGCTTACCTCTTTAGCCTCGAGCTCCTGCGCCACATGACGCCCGATAAATGCCACAAACGCATCGGTCACCGACTGCATGACCGGGAACAATTGTTTAATCTTCGCACCGGTGAATGATGGCGTCAGCAAGCTGCGGGATCGTTTCCATCTCTCTCCCGCCACCATGAAGGGATCGTTTGCTAGCAGTGAATCGTGTGTGACGTCCAGCAGGAAATCGTTATTCGCAAAGCAATCAAAGTCACGCGTCAGTATGTTTTTCACAAGCACGGGATCTCGCACCATGATGGCCGGTGTGAATATCTTAAAATATCCCACAAAAGGTTTGTCCGGATAGGCACTGGAATGAAACACCACAAATACATTACGAACATATTGATCAAGAGTTGTTTGTTGTACTTACTTGTACCAATCACTTGCTAGTTCGCAAATGTGTTTCTTCAACATTAGCGAAGGGCCCAAGTTTCCCGTCAGCAGGGAAGGCTTCGGAAAAGGCACCCCATCTATCTCCCAAAACTTGTAGTTATGTTTCACCAACCAGTAGAGAAGCCCCGCAAGTGCGGAGACGGCCACTGCGATGAGTGGATTGTTGTAAAACAACCCAGCTAAAAGTAACCCGGTAACGACCATCCTGCCGCGGACACCAAACACAAACTGAACGTAACATTTGCGAGGTCCGATTTGTATGCGCTTAACGTTTTGCAGTCACACAGCGCGGATACGATAAGATACTAACTGGGTAGAATATTTCTTGTGATAAAAATAAAACAATTGATAACGTGCTTAGCTGCATATCGAATTATCTTTACGTAATTGATAAATTGTAGCTGATTGATAAGAAATGGAAAACAAAATCGAGTGTCTAATTTCAGCCCGTTTTTGTTCTTATTTGCAAACGTGTATTGCATTCAAGTTGCGTACAATACAGATTTGAATTTTAATTACTACTTTCAACCAAAACTTTTGGTTTTGTTCTTCTTAGAGAATAACATAAACATTGAATCAAACCCGATAACACGCAACCATAAAATCCTTGATGAATACTTCACAGTTAATTGTATATTCAGCGGTTGCAAACAGTCGATTCAAATTCCACGCAAGCAAGCAAATGTTGAAGCACTGAACTTTCCAATCAAAACATACTGCAGTACTAGAACATTCAGCACCACGGGAATTCAATTGAAGATCGAATTGGTTTTATTTTTCTTGTTTAAATCTTTGTTTTTATTTTTAAAATTATTATACAAATTGATTATTTCAAAGTTTCCATATAAATCTTGAATAAAAATCGAAATTTGATACAATTGATACATCCAGCAAACCGAACTAAATATTTGTCAAACCATTTTTTCCGCGGACGAACCACTGTGCGTGTGTTTTGTTGTGATTTCGTCAAACGAGTGTTTTCGTGTCCACCAGCTGATTGTTTCGTGTGCAAATTGTTAATTTAAGTCGATTTTCGTGCATTAAATTTAGAAATTGGTGCAAACAAACATGTTTTTGGTGCTATTCGAAAAGAGCTTAAACTTAGATTAGTGTTGTTATTTAAATGCAACCGTAGTGTGTTCCGTATTTTCTTGTGAGCGCTTGCTTTTGGTGAGTAATTAAAAAGTTTCTATACAATTGTATTGTATTGAGGAGGATACATGAACGCTTTCGTGTTGCAGAGTGTACAAAAAAGAGGCAATTTTGAAAATAATATTGAATAAGCATGCTTCTTCCCTATTCAAACTTCGTTCTGATAAGGAAACGTTCTGGCTCAAATGGAAAGCAACATTGAACTAAAGCTACCCTCATCAAGGAAAGCATAAAGCATTCTTATCAGAGTTTTATTAGCCTTATCCTTGCGTCTACATTTATCCTTCGATCGAGTTTTTATGATGCTTCATGCCAGCCAATCCACCGCGATCAACCCTTATCGATCGGGGCACGGAATAGGCACAAACGAAATGAAATGGTGAAATTGTTTCTCTTGTCTCCGTCGTTCTCGATCGCGGCCCATTTGCACCATTGTCTTTGGCGGTTCGATCGTTCCGGCACAAAAAGAAAAGCGAAAGAAGAAAGGGATCAAAAAGTGCATCGATCGGAAGCGAAACACCGTTGGTTGGGTGTTTTTTTGTTTTTCGATCAGTTAAAATGCATGTTTCTTTTTTACTTTTCTGTGTTTAATTCGTTCTTTGCAAGACATGTGTGTCTGGACGGCTTCAGTGGACACAGGAAATGGACGGTCAATAAAAATTGAAACGTACGATAAATGAATATTATTTGGGACAGCACAGTACACTGGACCGGAAGTGCATTGCAGACGGTTTCATTTTACGACTGAACGGTTAAGGTCATTCGGCGGGTTTTTTTGATTACGTGTTTAGCTGTTTTACAATAATTATTTTATTTTTAACTTTTAGCCGTTAAAGTAATATTCCCGATTGTGGTAAAAAAATACGATGTGCATGTATTAGGCTTACCGAAACCAATAAGGTTAAACTAGGCCGAATGAGCAACACCTTTAAGCAAGATAATCAAAATAACGGACCGAACCCATTAGGCCAAATTATCACAAAAGCGCAAACCACAATTGAACTGTCACGATATTGACGGTATGACTCCAATTCCATCGCAAATCCATTCGCATCCACACCATTTACCCGGTGATGATCGTTACGGTCCTTCTCCGTAAGCAAATAGTAGCCAGATTCGAAGCTGCAGACGGATGCAAAACCGACGGATCTCGTTGGTTGATTGTGGGTAATTTGTTGTGGCCTGTGACGACCATCATTTGCTTTGCCCTCCATCGATCTACCCGTCGGAGCCTCGGACGACCTTGTGCACCTTGCTGTAGAACGTGGAGACGGTGCCATCATCATCGCACATCACTTGGAAGCTTTCACACTGAGTTCAAGATATCACTCGAACCATCCACTCTCCGGTGTATGAGGCACCCACTAACCACTTTCGTCGGGGGAACGCAACACTTCAACCTCTCGGACTGGAACGTTATTTCCCTGTTCCAGCTTCCAGCACCGAATTATGGTCCCCGTGCTGATTGTTCAATACGATAACACACGTTCCGACATTTGGTCTGGATATTTCGCTCCTCTCCTACCATCCATAATAATCCATCTCGCAAGTAATCTACTTCTTGTGCGGAAACAATCAAGGCCACCAAAGGGTAAGGATTGCCACTCTTGGCAAGCGAACGTGTATGTTCTACACCATGATTCTCTTGTTTTCGTACGGATCGGTACGGATGTAAACCATTTGGCCACCGATCAGAGATCATCTGGTACCACTCTTGGTTGGTAAATTATACCCAACGTAAAATTATCACCTCATTCACGATTGAAGTGCAATTTGCATTTTTCTTTACCACCTGCCTGATTGGGCTTCGAATCTTTCGGTTGGCACTTTCGCCATTTCGATTTGTCATACGCTTTGTTAATATTTAAGAGTTTTCTTTCAAATATTTTTTTTTATTCAGCAAAACTCCTTCACATTGGGGGATCAATTCCTACTTGCTTAATAGTCCGGTCAAGAACGACCGGTTTTGTTTGTTTGCACTGGAAGCATCTTTCTCGATGGCATTCGTGAACAGTTCTCCAGGTGTAGCATGCTTGAAGTTGTGGGCTTTTTAATGGACAAGCATTGTCATTGCGATCCGGGTGGATTTTGTTTGTGCTGAGTGTAGAAACAACATTTACCATGTGATTGTACCCACTGCTAATACAGTGGCAAGTGTTCCTACTGCTTAAACAAAGCACTGGAACATAGAATGTTTCCCTTTTTTTATTCAATCCTATTTTTTATTTATGTACATGTTTTTGCTGTGTTCGCTGATGTTTCAAAAGTAAAACATTGCGGTGATTCATATTTAACCATTAAACTTTATCAGTACTTTTTCAATGTTTGATACTGCAACCAGGAATATTAAATTTGCCAAAAATTGTCGAGAATTTTCTTTTTTTTTGTTTAAGGCTATTTTATTTATTGATTTCATTATTAGGTTTCATTTGCATGTTATTTCAACTTTAGCGATGTTTAAGGATTTACTTTACTTTTATAAAATTATTCAGTTTCTGTATATTTCGCATGCTATTCAAATGAAATACTTTTGTTTTATGTAAGATCACGTTTCCTTTATCTTTGCTTTTGATTTTCATATGTTTTATGTTAATATTATTGAATCTTTTCCAATGTTGGATTCGGATTATGCAAATTTTTCATTATTTATTTCAAGTTATTTTTTCGTTGTTTATGTTTCATTTGCATTTTGATTCAATTTTTGCAATGTTTTTATCCATTTATCTTACTTTTACAATTTAATTTCAGTTTTATGCTTTTTTATTGCTTTTTTCGTCCGCCTTTTTTTGTTTTGTTTTTTTTCCCGCTTGATGTTAATACCATTGTTTTATGTAAGCAATATATTTTTACGTTATCTTTACCTTTGTTATTTATTTTCAAATGTTTTATGTTAGTATAGCTGAATCTTTCAAGATTTAACGATATTTTTGCAAAACTTAGTTTTTTTTTTAAATACGCTTTAATTATATTTGTTAATGTGCATTGTGCGCTTAAGTTTTATTTTCTATTGACCAAAACTTATCAAGCTTTTTTTTTATTTTTTGGCTGTAGATTGATAGTTCAGTTTAAAATTTTTGCAACAAATATTGAGTGTGCTTTATTTCTTTTATAGTAATATTTATTATAATTGTTTTTTTTTGTCGTCGCGATTTACTGTCTCAATTTTGTCTTTTTTTTGCTCATTGTTGATTTACTGTTCCGTGGATCATGTAGGTTCTAACTCACTCCAACAGATTTATTATACCAAATTGTTCCCATCACCTTAGACGTTATCAGCATTATAATATAATATGAGCAAGAAACCCAAAACCTGCTAGGTACAGTCTCAAAATAAGCGATCTTTCGTACACTTACCAACCAATCCCATCTCAGTCCAAGTGCTAACTCTGATAAGCCGTAAATCCAACCCGAACCAAGCAAGCCGGCAAAAACATCGTCCATTAATCCGGCAACGGAATCCGACCAGATTCATCGGTGTGTGCGTTCGGTATATAAACCTTCCCAAAAGGGTTCGGGTTCTTCGTCGTGGTCTCGGTCGTGGTTCCGAAAGACTTCGGTGTGCGTGCGAATGCTTATTGTGGCAGCACGTCGGAGCAGTTTCCGCAACCGTGAACGCTTTCGCTCCGCTCAGTCGCAGTCCGATATTGTTCCGATCCGGTGGTTGATCCCTGACAGTGTGCGGTGCGTTACGAACGGATCGGTGCAGAAGCTTTACGCGAGATCACTTTCGGATGATCTCGAACGTTTTCTGTTCGTTTGTCATTCTTTTTTTGCGGGTGTTGTGCTTTTCGTGCTGTATGAAGTAGGGCATCGTGTATTGTTCGTAGTGGTGATCTGAATCATTGTTACCAAGTGCCGGTTGCTACCAAGTTAGTTAATCGTACATTTGACTTAGTGGACATCGAGCGGAGATCTTTTAGTGAGTGTTTATGATATATATTACCTTATTTTTATAAATAATCTTCAAATATTACAACAATTGCTGTACAAATGTTGTGTGAACGGTTTATTGATTAAGTATTTTTGAAGTGAAAATATTCTTTTTCCATTTTTAACAAATGCATTCTTGTTAGTTACATATTGTTGCGCATTACTCGTAAAGTTTCAGTTAATATAGATTTACGTTAGTGATTTTCAATATATTACAGTTGTGTGGCCTTGATTCCCATTTTAGAATATGGTGTTAATTGTAATCATAAATTTGGTTCGTTCGATTTAATCGATTTATATCACGATTTTTCAAGGTTTTTTTTATAAATTGAGTATTGGAAATCATATCTTCAAACATTAGTATAAAAAATATCAAATTATGGTGTGTGATGTATTTCTTTGTGCATATTTTTGGTTGTGCAAATAAATATGAAACTTCTCATTGCCAACTTCCAATCGAACTTCACGTATTCTGTGCCAATGGAAACGCCTAGATACGATTTTACTATTGCTTCGTTCAGATCTTGCGGAAATAAACGAACAAAAACAAGGGCGCGAACCAAGCCAAGATGAAAAATAAAACTCTTCATCGGGTGGATGGAAACCAAAGCAAATGGAGACGCCTGGAGGAAACAAAAAGCCAGAACCAAGGGGACAAGAGAAAAATGTATACTTACAAAAACTTCCTTCTCGCCGGCGAACGATAATAATCTTCCCTGTGCTGTGTACGCCACTGCCCGGCCTCGTTAGTCCGGCCCCTGGTAAAGAGACAAGAGTAAATAATATTTAACATATTCCAAGTCGGCTGCCGAACCGTCTCCAGGTGATGGTTGCACATTGTGCTCGTGGCTTACGCTGATCTTGAGCTGCGTCGTCCACTCTGTATGGCGAACCCCACCGTCTATTTGTCGTCTTTGTAGAATGCTCTAGGAAGCTGCACTCGGTTCGCTACTTCTCTGCCAACGTTCGGTCATCCACACTCGGGTAACGTTCCGTCGCTTTAAAGACCCCAACATCCCCAGAACAGCTGAAGAAGTAACAAGTTTGCCGCATTGCCACAAAACTGCTTCTCCAATGCGAAGAGTTAAACAACGGCAGAAAAGTAAAACAACAACATACACCCCGACGCCGGTCGCATCGGTGAAGCAAAATGAAACGTAAACTCGCATACGGCGCAGAACAACAACGAAAAAAGAAAAACATTAACCCAACTTCGGTGGACGAAGTTGGGCGGGAATGGTTTGCTGCGCCCGTCTATCACCCTGGAGGCGATTGGGTTCGGTGTTGGGCTGTGGGAGCTTTGGCATTGATGCGAGAGCAGCCCTAGATGATTTGTGTGTGAAGTTAATAGCCGATCACTTTTGACAGCACTTCGGCAAAATTCTTTGAGGATCCTAATTGCATTACAGAAACTCTTCGTTTGCCGGTGGGAAAATGCAATGAGCAAAATAGAAATGGATGATGTAAAGAATTTTAAAATATTTAAAAAATTAGAAAAGACTTTATTCAAACAAATTAGGCTTCAAAGAATTGATTCAAAATATCAGCAAACTTTGATTGTTTTTTAAATATTAAAAAAGCTAATATAGATTTAGAAAAAAGATTAAAATTAAATTTAAATTATTACAAAAAAATTGGCATTAGATACAGAGAACTAATTTAAATGCAAAATTATTAACAAACAGAGAAAAGCATTTTTATTTAAAAAATGGCATTAGGAGTAAATAACTAATTTCAATTTATTAACAAACCGACATAATTAACTTCATTTACTCAAATAAGGCGTTATGAGGAAAAAACTAATCAAAATTGAAATGGAAATAAATCATAAATTTAGAATAGCTTTTTCAATTAAAACGAATATGGCACAGAGAGAATAGTATTAAATTAAATTCAGATGATCAAGAAAGTTAGGAACTGTCCGTTTTGTTACGACAAAGATGGCATTTGAAGATAAATAACTATTGATATATAAATAATTTACAAACTTCAAATTGATAATTTTACTAAAACAATGTGACATTAGGAGAAAAAAACTAAGTTCAACATAATTTGTGAACAAAACTCTAATATTTAATTAATTTTATTTTAAATTGAATATGGATTCATAAGACAAAAATTTTAAAATATTTTTATTTAAATTAATATAACATTAAGAGAACAGAACTAATTCACATTATAAACTTACACAGAAAACAAACTTTTTGAATTGAATCTAACATGCAATTGAGAGGAAAAAACAATTTTAAACCATTAAACAATTTAAACCTAAAATTAAAATTGAAAAATCTATAACAATTCCAAACAAACTTGCATGCATTTTTATTTATAATCAAATGCCATTGGAAAATGTTTCTTGTTTTCGGCAGTAGAATTATATTATTGCTAAAACTAATTTCTTTGATATTGAGTGTTTTTAAATGTTATACACAAATGTGTTTATTCTCCATTATTCATAAATCGGACTTAAATGTCTCGCATCCATTTATCTACTTTGATGAAATGAGATATGTTATACGAACATTCCACATAAACTATAAAATGTTCTAATAATTGTTTTTATTTAAACTTAAATAAACCAGCATGTGAGGCAGCTAGTTAAAATTAAACTCATTCTGCCTTGCATTCTTTATCCAATGCACCCGCTGAAAACTTCAATGCGGCGCCAAGCGAGAAGAGCCATACCATTTTTGCTCTCTTCCCATATCCTTCCTCTTCTTCTCGCATTCTCATTCGCATGTGCTCCAAGACGACACTTGCACAAAGCAGCAAGTAACTTCGTCTGCTTTCCACCCAGAAGTACCATTATGGTACCGCCCGAAAAGGGGATATGGGATCATAAAATAAAACACATCACCATATAGCGACGACGCACCACCCTGCCATCGCGATGCGTGTTCTCTAGCACGTCCCGCAGTGCACTCTTGTTGCACCGAATTGATGCGCGACCATACGCCACACCACTGCAAACTGAAGTGACCACACGGATGCGCTTATGCGGTGTTGGTGTTTCATCTAATCTCGATGGGAGCGTGCGCGGTTTTTGTCACAACTGTTGTTGTTTTTTATTTTGTGCAGCACAAGATTTATGCGAGGTTAGTTGTGTGTGGCGGATAGACATTAGTTTGCGGATTTGCTACAACCAGGTAAACCGGCTCAAACAAAACACGATCACGATGGCAGATTTAGCCGAGTTTGATTAAACACTTCCAAATGAAACATTTTCCTGCTAGGGGTTTTTTTTTGTTGCTTAATTTGATAATATATAATAGCAAAAACGGGAGAAACCAGGAAGAAGCACAAATAAGAGGCGCAGCAAAACCGCTTGCGCAAAGAAAAATAATGGAAATAACTAATAGTATTATAAAAATTAGTCAAGCTCACCCGGTTCGCCTCGTCCTGTCTAGCGGGGTTGGCAATATAAAGCCGCACGGTGCAGTGAAATATATATTCGCAATTAATCTTAGGCTGGCAATCTTGTTCCACCACAAACACAGACCACGGTTACCGTTTCGTGTCTGTTCTGTCGCGTTGGGTGCACCGCGATCGTCCGGGTCCCGGGTATAATGCAGTACGGCATCTTCACCGCACCAGGTTCCGTGCGATAAGACAAAACCAAAACCGAGAAGAAAAAAAATACAAAACATGGCTTCTACGTTTTGCCTACCGGAGCCTAGACGTCCCGATCGATGACCGTGCGCAAGGCGAACGGCACAACTTCCCGACGACGACCCGCTAGAGACCAGGAACGTTCGGGACCCCTAATTCCTAGACCCACCGAGAGAGTGCGATACTTTATCGCGTCCGAACCGAATGGTACGTGGCTGCTTATTGTGTTCGGTAGTGGCTGGGATCCCTGGGTGAGCTGGGTTGGGGTTTTAGGGACGCTGTAGCACTGTGTTGCCTATCGAGCCAGATCAGTTTTGTAGACCCGTTCGCTCAAGCAACCGAACGTCCCGCTCGCTATCGTGTCCCTTGTTGCTTTGCCGATGCACAATAGCACCAGTGTAACAGGAGGGCGGATTTTAATGGTACGGATTTAATTCTTACTGCCATGGTTTACCAGGCCGCACTGCAACTTATCCGCAAGCGCCATAACGGCGTACCATTCGTCGGGCTTCCACGACCACGACGTGAAGGAAGATGTTCATCGTTTTGGGGGCCCGGAACGTTCCGTTCCGTTCCATTTAGTTTTATGCGTCCCACCCCGAAACCTGACCGATCGTTCCTGGTTTCCCCCAAAGCGAAAAACCGCGAAGAAAATCGAACCAAACTGACCTTTTTTTTGTTGCTTTTTCTTCCCCTTTTTCCCGGATCGCCAGGTGATGTGATCCGTTTGTTCCGATGGGGTAACAGTGGGAATTTCATTGTTGAGGGGTGAAGTGCATTAGATGCACCTTTTTTTTGCACATCTCCAGTTTGGTGAGTTACATTTACGACACAATCCATCGGGGGAGTTTTATTTATTTATTTGCTGACTTAACGTGATGGATGTAGCGGGAATGTTTACGGGATGCGCTGTTAGCTTATTTTTGATGGCAATGTGTAACACCTGCCATATCCATTTTCTTTTAGGAGATTTTATTTCACCACCTGACGTATAACATATAGCGTTCATGTATTAATTATTATCATGTTATGATTAAAAATATGTATAAAAATTATTTTCTTAATTTAATGTAAAAGCTTATTTTGGTAGCATTATAATATATAATAAAAATTGTATCAAAATGTCCACATAAAAATAATAAAATTCAAAGTATAAGAAATTTTGCACGTAGACCACAATAACTAACATGTCTCATTAGGCATCTGTTCATTAGACAAAACAACTGTTCAAAACCACATTTTCATTGTTCGAGTGCTTTATAAACTACAAATAATTTTAATCATTTTTTGACATGGCTATTTGTACCAATTGTACCTTTTAGTTAAAAAGTAAGTAAAAGTATGCGTAAAAATATTTTTCATTCACATTTTGTATTGTCTTTTCATGTAATTATAAATACTTTACTGGGTTTTATTTCATTAATAATTGATCCGCATAATGAACTAATGTTTTTACAGCTTCATGAAAAAATTCAGCCTTTTTCGAGTGTTGCGCTTTCCTAGACATACATTTTTGAGTATTAAAACATCTCCCCTGTCTTCCGTATGATTAATCTACCACTTCAATATTCTTTATAGAAAAAAATGTGTAAAACATCTACTAATTCTTGTCATAAGATTGAGGAATAGCACATCTAAGGTTGTTCGCCATTTGAAGGTTCTCTCCCCGTTAACAAAATAAGGTATTGGCCTAAAAATGTTGCGGGAAACATTATTTGCTGTTGACATCTATAGATTGGACAGCCTTGGTGACATGTTGTTCTGCACGTAGCCGGTCTCTCCATTTTAATTGATATATGCTTTAAAATATGGCAATTGTTTTGTTTTTCTTTCACATGTATTCGCAAAACTTTTCAAGTTGTCACAAAAATAAGAGGATAAATTCACAAAACTCTGCGGATGATGGTCAAGCTTAACATTTGTTCAACATCGAAAGAGATAATTCGAGATAAATATAGTTTTTGATTATTTATTGATTTAATTGATTTAATTCGTGATCGAATAATAACGATTATTCATTTAGTTGTTTCACGACAGTTTTTTAAACTTATCGATACGATCAAAATAAATCAATTTGATGATTTTTGACGAATTTGTGTCATTCAGTTCTACATGTTTCCAGCAACATCCATATACCACCCCATCAGCAAGTGGGGTTCTCATCTCTTCAATATTATGGTTCTCAAACGTATGACAATCCATTTTGCTTCACCAATTGATACTTTCGTTACATTGTGGATCTCGGTATAACAATCGTGACAGCTTAACTCTAGAACTTTCTTATTAAAAAGTTTATTTTTATTTGAAATAGTTTCCTAAAACATTAATTTCTCAATCAAAATGCCGCATAGTTTTATCATGAACTGTAAAAGAAATAAAAAGCATCTCTTTCTAATTTATATTTTCCTTAAAAATGTTATATGGTATCATGCAAGAAACAACCAAACTCTGGCAATATAAAACGTGTCTTTGATTGCAGCTCATCCTTGTTCAGATTTTCAGGGTATTGATGGTGGAATATAAATGTCCCTACTTTGCAACATCGACAGTACCCCACTGACCATTCCTGCTGATTGTAAAACCATACCAGCTTCCAACACCGCTCGCCGAAGCATTTTGTCGCCAATGAACCATTGCGAACCACTGGTAGATGTTGTCGAACAAATGTGGACATTATTTAAATTGAATCATTCCAACTGACCATGATCGGCCACATTATACTGCCGGCGTGTCATGCACCGTTTGCTGACGGAGCTGACCCTCAACTCGTGAACGATGTGAAAGCGTACAGTATGGATCGAAAGTGTCGGTCTGCGATGAAGATGCTGGAAGTTATAGATGTACGTGATGTTACGGTTGATTAAAATTTGCGACATTTCTCACGACTCGGAAGCGTTGCCGTTTTGCCTTTCGTTGTTTTGTAGAACAAAATGGTGCATAACACGATGTCTCTGTTGGGAAAAATCGGGAATGTCTCGGTAGATTTATCTTGCTTTACTACCTTTCCACCACTAGGTGGAAGACATTCTCACAGGCTTAGAGAAAAGAAAGCGTACTAGAAAGAAATGTTTGTCAAGAAAATCCTTATGATGTTATCGTTCAACACGGATGTGTTTCTAGTAGTCTACCCACAACTGAGTACTAGTCCTGCCCTACGGAAAAAAATTGTTTGAACTATAACTTCTAGCCACCATTCTAGTCCATCGCTACCCAGCAATGGAGGCGTGTGAAAGCGAGAAATGTAAGCCCGGAGTATAAGGAACCGCAAGACCGTTTGCTGACCTGGTGCAATACGATAGGAAATTGTTTCATTTTCATTCTTTACGGTTATGCCTTAGTGGCCGGTGTAGAATCGTATAATTAGTTCGTTAACTTTTTTCCACCCTTGCTATTCCTTGCTTCCCCCAACGTTATCAGGGGCTCCAGAGGTTTTGGTGAATTTATGGGAGTTTTTTTTTTCGCGTACGGAGAAAACATGAAAAAACTACTTTTAGCCTGTGCAGTTATCGCCGACGGGTTTGTTTTGATTGGAAGTGAAAACAGTAACAAGAATCGAAAAAAAAAACAAAATCTGTACCATGCATGTGTACAGGTCTGGCCAACTGATGCGTTTGCCCTTGAAAAAGTCATCAAATGTTATGATGCAAAGATTGTTTATGAATATTTGCTTTACACTTTATCGTTGATTCATCACAACCAATGTATTATGCAATTTATGGGTGTGTGTGTGTATCAACTTTATTTTATAATTTTGTAATATAATCGTTTCACTTTGTTCAATATTGAATGATTCCATTGTTTTTGTTCTGTGTTTCAAGTTTTTTCTTCAATTTTTTAACATGTTTTTTTTCATATTAATTTTTTTAAGTTTTGCATTCTTAGTTTAGCTATTTATCAGATTTTTTACTTGATTCTTTTTTTACATTTTTTATGTACATTTTATTATTTTATTTTACCTCTTTTAGTATGTTGGCACATTCCATATTGTCTATTTGATTAGTTGATTTACTTCTTTTGTTAGCATTTCTCACTTTTGTTTTATTTTTCCTTCTTGCTTTCGTTTTAGTTTTTGTTTATGATTGTCCTATTTTTAATAATTAGATTTTTATTCTATTAAGTTATTCTTACGTTTCTTTTATATTTAATAATGGTAGTCTTAATACTTGTTTTTGATATTTTCTAAATTGATTTATTTGAGCAGTTCCTAATACTTTAAAATTTTATACGTGATTTTTTTGAAAATGTGTGTGGCTAATTTATGATGCTAAACACACAGTGCACACAACATTTTTGCAATGATTAATGTTGTTAAACAAATTACACTCACTGTACATCTCTCCGTAGCGCCTATCGTCTGTAGCTTTGGTGGAAGAAGGAAGCAACCATCAACTGCGCTCAAAAGATGGACGATGACGTATAGCAAAAGCTGTTCGGTTACGTGCTTTCGTGGCGTCGAATCTTCTTTCTCTACTATCCTTCGTACGCTTGCAGTTTTGTGTTTTTGACGTTTATTTTCGCATCACAAAGCCGATCGCGCACAACACACGGCTAAAGATCTCTGTGCCATGATATTGTTGCCATCCCGCGTGCGCACGTGGTTTTGCCGACACACAGACGCACACACCGGGTTTGAAAACGCAAACCTTCCGATGGACGGCGGGACACACGGCTGTACGGAGCTATCCCACGGAGGGAACAAAAAATGAGGCGGGTTTGCGCGTACGGTTGGCAGAAGATTACAGCGAATGTGCATAAAACCGAACGACCCAACGCGATCCAGCGAGTGCATTCGATGCACTTCACACCACGATGGAACTCATTTAAGCTGGATACGTGGAGAAGGAGTTGGTAAAGGGGGGGGTTTGTAAAGGAAGGGACCGGTAGAAAAGAAGCAAAAAAAGCACTCGCGGCAGACGATAATAATGCGCGCAAAGTAAATGATATTTCATTGCCCGTATGGACCCCAACTATGGGCCGAGGCTCACATTTCGCATGGTCATAAAACATGCTGTCATAGTCCGACTGGCACACAGCATCGAAGGTACAGCCCGGGAGTGAAAAACACCTTCGAAACAAAACACAAAAAAAAGTATAAGAATGGGTGGTAGTATTTTTTTTGTTCACATCCCAGCAAAGTTTAAGCCATGGAACCCCTTAGCCATGGTGCACCGAAGTTGGTTCGCTCCAACGTAGACACGGGCACACAGGTTTCCCTGTGCGTTGTGGAATCATTTTTTATAATCATTACTATTATTACGTGAAATCATAAAATTATAAACATGAGAAGCAAACAACGGACGTGCGCACGTAAAGGGATGGTTTGGATACCGAGCGCGCGTTTTTTGCCGTCTCATATCCCCGTAATTGGGTGAAGGAAGTAACCTTACCGGTGTGGTAAATGTGATGCCCGTGTCTTTTTTATGTTTTTGTTTTCGACAATCGGTACGGGGGTGAATCATCGAGTGTGCACCACTCGCTGTGCGGAAGATCGGATCTTCTCGTTGCGGAATTAGGACTAAATAGCATTGCAATGCATCGATTTTTATCACCCCCCCATTTGCAGCAGTACAGTTAGATGGTGTTTTATTGCACCCGAGTGCACCAACACGGTTTGACGGGGTGTCCATGTTGGCAGAATAAATGACTCAGGAATGCGCTTTTTATAGCATAGGTAATTTTCTGCAAAATACATTTATATTACATTGGATCTTATACTAGTCTCTTTTCATTCTAAATCCAGTTTGTATGTTTTGTTGTAATTGCTCGTTTCATAAATTTTTATAATCACGATGTCCAGGAAAGTTTTTAGGAAATTATCACACTTTCGCATTTATTTCATTCAACACATATTTGATTATGTTTTGTCCTAAAATTGTTCGAACATATTTTAATAGTGTGCTTGTAGCATTATTTATAGCATAGAATATTTTATAATACATTACATATTACAATATTGAACATTGTTTTGTTACTTTTCTTGAAATTTATCAGCGTGTCGTATTGATAGCCAGAAGCAACGTTTTAGTATTTTGTTGTGAAATACAATAATAAATTGTTAATCGTTGATTCATTATGCCTTACACATCTTTCAAGTAATATAATCATAAGAACAGTAATAAAAAATCTAAAGCTTTCAAAACATATAATCATTTTAAAATGCATTTTCTAATATTTTCCTCTTTCCTCGATTGAAGTTATAGTATTATCATGTGAATTTGATAAATTTGCTATGGTGTTATTGCTTTAAATTATATGACAGGCCACATTTTTCTGATTCTAACTTCAATATGGGGAGTTTTTATTGGCCTTATATGGCGCTTTGAAGCTTTGGAATAGATGAAATTGTATAAAATGTTTGATTAACTCCGATCATGGCAATTTGCTTACAGAAGTTACATGTCGTTTTCGAGTTAAGCTTAATTCTGATTGCTATGCCTATTGAATTTCTTCCAAATGTTAATTTATTTGATCTGATCGAAGTGCGCAAAAACTTATGGCAACATTGTTCATACTCTACACAGTATTTAGAAAACATTTAGTTTTTTTTTTCAAAAACATTAAAAAGTCGCACCAGTTTTGATAAAAAAAAACAAGTAAAAACTCTAATTTAACTATTTAACAGAAAGCTAAATAAATAATAAACTAAAATTTTTCATATTTATTAATGACAACAAATAACGCAACTACCATCACTAAACAAAGAGATGCATATTTTAAAAAAAGGGTTTTTTTACATAAAAAATTGTGCTTAAAATTTTTTGTTGCGTACTGTATCTTGTTATCAAATTCGTGATGTATTTTGCTTTCCGTATTAATTGTAGTAATTAAAACAATAGTTTCCTGTTTATCCGCTACTTTCCGGGATTTGATATCTAGTCCTATCGTGTAGAGATCGGTACCTCTACCATTACTACCATCGAGATGGTTTGAAACCGCCCTGTTATTCATGCACAAGTACTGCGCTATATCGTCCACACGATAGTTTGTTGTTTAGAAACTTAATTCCACTTTACAAGCACTATATAAAAGTACTATATAAAACATAGTTTTTCAGCAAACTGCTAGATAGATAAGCTGCTTCTGCTTTCCCACGGTAAATTCCCATTTTGTAAACCCTTTGATTTGCGGTTCTTTTTTTCTCCAAACCATCGGCCCCCAAATCGTGCTGACCGGCGTCAACTGACAACAAGCTGACAGCGAACATAGAACAATCACGAATCCATACGAGCACATGATTTTGCAAATGAAATGCAAACCATATCACCTTCTCGTGCGGCGGTATCTCTCTCCTGCTCGCTCGTTCCCAATTCGCTTTGATTTTTCTCCCGTCTCACAGTACGCAGTACCAAACTGCCCGTTTGGAGAGGAACCTTCCGTCCGGACAGTTGTGTCCGGCCAGAAACGCGCCCCATCGTTGGTGTTCGCTTCCAAAATCGAAAATCGGCATCAATCGACATCCTAGCGTCGTCGTAACCCGATAATGTATTCTAATGAATTCCATTTTCAATTTCACTGCCGTAATGTTTAATTAACTCTGGTGCAAGTGTGTGTGTGTGTGTGGTGGTAACTTAAGACACTTTACCGCCACCCTTCGCCACACGGAACGAATATATTAATCAAATATGTAGCTCGTACTCGTCTGTCCCAGCCAGAGCCAACAACTCTGCTACCGATCGACTCGTCTTCACCGTTCGTCGACTCGTGGAGTGACCACAATAACCGAGCGATTCTGATACTTTGAAATGTTCTCCCAATGGACACGATGAATTGGAACATTGATTCGGATAGGTGAAGTGTTCCAGTAGACGAAAACATCTACTCGAAAGTAGCTTTTGGACTTATGTCGACCAAATTGCTAGAAAACAGTAAGAGCGATAAAACCTTTTGCGAATTAGACAAAATAACGTATTATTATTATCGCCTGACAACTTTCGCTCGTCCAGAAAAACTCTCTTATCTCCCGTACATTCTACCGGACCAGCTTTATCATTTCGTCTATTCAGAACCATCCCTCAGACTGCTCGCTGCTTCCTGAATTGATCTTTTCGTGGCGCCAGCGTCATTTTTTTTTTTTACTCCCTCTCCTCATTAGACACCTCACTTGATTGGCCAACCCATTCGGTCCAATCACATCCCTCAGCACGGGGTGTTGATAAGATAACAGGCGCACATGTACTCACACTCCGTTCCCAAGCGCATCTTCCGCGCATCTCCGGTGGCACGTGGAGATTAGTTGCGCTCGGGAAAGTTTGACAGCTCGGTTCGGTTGCTCAAAACATCAGCGCGATATGAGCGTGTACGGGAGGACACCGAGGCGATCGCACTCGTTTCATTAGCACACTACAGCTCTACTTCTGCTGTGGTTGCGCCTTTGATAACGTTTGCCCGCTTCTGCTCCGCGTAAGGGTGATCGCCGGCCATAGGGCGCTTATCAATAATTTTGGTGGAAAAAACGGTTCCGGTAAACAAACCGACATGGATTTTAGGGACTCCGCTAAGGTTACGATCAGACAAATTCGTAATCTTATTTCTTTGCTCCAGAGGAGAGATGGGGGCAAAACATACCGATTATGTTCATATCAAACACACATATACGTAGCCTGAAGAAGTAACAAAACGGCATAAGGTGTAATCAAAATGTATGTGTTTTTTCATTCACAATTGGCCACCTCACCGCAAGCAACCAAATCGTAGTCCTATCAGTGGCAAAAAAGAGAGTGGTTGATTTATAGACGCTGCTTCTTTTTCGTGTGTCTTTGTTACTTGTGTGTTGTTTAAAATAAAACATATACATTTTGCCAATTGAACGGAAAATTTGATTTTGTGGGTTTTTACTTCGTACTGACCCATTTAATGAAAAAAAAACTAAATATTTGCATTGGCTATCTGTTCCATTAAATTAGGGAAACGAATATGGTTCAAACATGCATTCTTTATTTCGAGTTTTATAAGAAAACAATTGTCGTTCAATTATTAAATAATACAATATTATTTTGACTAACCTGTGTCTGTTATTGGATATAATACGGTACGTACTAAAACTATATGGACACATTTGTAATGCATTTTTACGTCGTTTCATATTTTTCCATACATAATTATATTTTTTTGTTAAAAAAAAGTTTAATGTCGTAACCTAATTATGTGGACCCTTTTTTTGCATTAAATAATGTTATTAAAAATCGTTAAAAATCGTTTAATGAATTCTTAGCGTTTAATGAAGGTTTCAAAACACTTTTATTACATATTCGCATGATATTTATCACTTTGGTAATTTTAATAATTTTTTAAACATATTTAAAAGCTTTTTTTAAACTATGTTTGCTACTACAATATCACAAACAATAATTATATGTGTTGTTAGTTAAAGGGCATGAACAACGAAAAACGTTCAAAACGTCCTTACAAAATTCAAAATTTTGGCAGGACTAACATCTTTTGTGCTGTTTCTGGAACAGTTAACGACTGTTATCATCATCTGTTAATTTTTTCTTGCAACTACACACTTAAACATAGCAATTTTCGTCAGCCACTCTTGTTTTAATGAATTTAATTTTCAATATTATGTAAAATAATTATTTTTGAAAGTCTAATTAAATTATGTATGTCTGTTAGTAAATAAGCCCAATACGTTGTTCGGAAACTATGGAATAAACAAAATTGTATACAATAATTGGTTACCCCCTAACGGTTTGTTAGATGGGAATGAGTTCTGGCGATAATTCACAATTGAACAGCTGACAAATTACCCGTTTCGGAATCTGAACA
Organism: Anopheles minimus; assembly: GCA_000349025.1. Taxonomy (NCBI): domain Eukaryota; kingdom Metazoa; phylum Arthropoda; class Insecta; order Diptera; family Culicidae; genus Anopheles; species Anopheles minimus. Next base: position 1,574,821 of record KB663666.1, read on the forward strand.
AATTTTGCAAAATAATTAGTAGGATGCTCTAGGAAGGACCTAGAGAATGTTCAGTTTGTTTTGCACGTTAGATAACAAAAAAACACAATCATGGTATTGACTTTTGATTTAAAAAAGTGTTTCAATTGTTTTTAAATTATTTGAAAACGTGTTAAATATTAGTAAATATAGAATAATATTTACACGTACATGTTTTCCTTTTTTACATATATATTTCATACTTATAGCCAGTCTTATATCAGTCAACAACAGACAACAAAGCACCTAAAACATTAAATTTACTAACCTTAATTTTTAATAATAAAAATTGTTTTTAAAATATTCCCTCAGCATCTTTCAAACTTAAGAGATTTTAGCTGTTGCTCAATACTAAATAAAATAAATTAATTATATTATGTATCTATTTTTTAATTATTAATAAATATATTTCTCTTTGTTTTATTTTCCTCACAGACCTACAAAACTTCAAACTGATCATCCCTTCCTCATCGTGCGAGCGGTCGACAGTCAGCTGAGCCTTTCCCAGCGTACGTTCCGTCGAGCACCGAGACTAGTGGTTCGTGTGTATCAATCCGAAGCACCAGCTTTCGGCAGCATCACATCACATCTGTCCGCCCGTACAGCGCGCACTGTATAATTCCCAAGCATTCGCTCAGTCATCCCACAACATCGTTCGGGTGAACATCTTGAACATCGCTCGTCCGCGTTAGGTTTTACAGTGGTGCATAAAGAAAAAATATTTAAACCGTGATAAAATGATTTTACTAAATGAATTGTGTTTGTGAATGTAAAAAAGATATTGAAAAGAGAATATATAAAACGAAAAATCCCGCTAACCGAGGTGGAAAGTGAAGTGATGATCTTATACCCTTCCAGACAACGCGACTGCCTGCTGCCCGCTGGTCGAATGTTTGTACTATTTTATGGTTCTCAAAACAAACTGATAGAAGCTACTACTGTTATTGTTTAATATATCTTCCTGTGTGCTTCCCATCGAGCTGATAGTGAACTGATTAGATGCGATAGGAAGTGACAGTGGCATAGAAAAAAAAGAATATCAGCGCATCGTGAGTGTTTGTTAGTAGTGGAATATATAGTGTGGAAGTGATTTATTTCCTGGTAGCGATTACGATCGTTCCACTACGGTTTTGTAGTTCTTTTTTTGCCGGTACTGTAACAGAAGCGGGTGCCTGCAGCTTTGTTTGCAACGTGAGTGATCCGACTGATTGACCGCATGTAAGCATTTTTGTATTATTAATTTTATGACTCGTGTGTGTTGTGTATAAAACCGTTTTTTTGATGTTTTTAGCTATAATATGCAACATTCGAGAGTAACTCACTGTGCTGTTACACTGTATCTGGTTAAATATCTCGACTCAACCTCATGCCAACATTTAATCGGAATCTCTAAGCATGATCAGAGGGTTTCAAGTCTTGCAGAGAGCCTCCATTGGCTTGAGCGCCTACAAACTACAAGACCACAGGCAAAGTTTGGCAAGAATCGGTTTTATCTCACATCCGCACTATTTTCTGCTTGCTTTCTCGACTCTTCCGGGATCGTGATCATCGATCGGTTGGCCCATGGAACCAATATATCACCACCATAGGTATAAAAGGGGGCAACATCTCCTTCTCTTCCCCACGTACGATTAGTTCGTGTCCAAAATCGCTTCCAACCATCAAGGTGTAACTATAGCAGCAGGCAGAGCAGAGCGCTCAATTGCTGACCTCAGACACACTACATCAGGCCCGCAAAGCATTCGGAAGGACGAAAGCCCCCTCCCCGACGATACCCGCTCACGAAAGTGCAGTACAGGCGGGTCTGATTAATGAAATAGATTGAAACTGTTCAATCCGAACCGTTTAATTAGTTGCGCTGGCAAGCGAAAATCTAGGTCGAACCGTTTATCCCAGGCGTCTCGGGGAATCTGGTCGGGAATTCCCAAAGTCCTACCCAATGCCTCGAGGGACTGCGGCGCGATCGTAATGGCAGATTAATGAAGCACTCCTCCCCCCACCGAAATGCCTGCGGGACGCTAGTTTGGATGGTATTCAGGAAATGAATAATTACCATACCAGTGTGCGAAAAATAGTTATCTTAACGAATCTTCGCCCGGCGAAATGCGAATTCAAGCGAAGATCATGATGCGCGACTGTTGAATACCCGTGTGCGGGTTCAACCATGTCGTGCCTGTCTGGTGGTTGATTTTGTAATCTAATGTGCTCTGCTCGTGGTGGTGTTAGTAGAAGTGCTCAGCGGGACAAAGCCTTGGTGTTCCCTCTGGAAATTTAGTTTCATCAATTTAAATAATGATGATCGTTTGGTTGCAGGTTCTGTCGATAAATCTTCGACTGAGATTATTGGGCCCTCTTGAAGATGTTAGAATTCTTTGTTGTGATAAAATAGGTTAACTTTCTAACCAAACCGTAACTTTCTCGAAGTGATATAGCCTTGTTAAAATGTGTCTGTGGAAAATATTTCATTTAAATATATTTTCTAAAGCATCTGGAAAAAGTCTTCCCGACCTCTCATTGCTCAATGTTTCAAACTAGCCGTGTTTGTCATTTGAATCGGATTTATGATTTATGGATGAGTTGTACCCAATCGGCTTCGCATTCGCGAGCTGCAGTAGATGCGGCCGCGGGCAGATAAACCTACCAGCGCATCATTCTTCTTGCGCCATACCATGCGCTACAGGTGGTCACAACAGTTTATCGACTCCCAAATCATTTCTCATTACTCTCGGACTCTACCCTGAACTGTGCATGACTCTACATTATGTACACATTTTAATTGTTAACCGATACGGCGCTGGATGGTTCGGCGCAGTACTTCTCGCCATTGACGAGTGATCGGTTTCAAATCTCCATACCCAATGTTGGCGACGGTTTCTTACAATTAATCATCCCACTGCGGGACGGATGTTTGTTTGTGTTTGGTTGCATGAGAGGTTTCTCACACAATTAAATTAATTTCATGATAGCCTCCGCGAACACGTATCGGACACAACGGCGGTGTGTTATTAATAATGGGATTTGTAACCATTCATTAACACCACCGAGTTTGTCGGTCAAACCGATGCACCGACGGGGTTTTGTCTTGTGGTGGTGCAATTAATTACCGTTTCTCTTGGGTTTGCGCTTGACATTAAATTCATGATAACATATTTGAAATGCGAATATGACTGGTTGCTAATTTACTTGTAACAACAACCTTTTGGTATATACACAGTTTAGAGTTTTTTAATTAACTTCTAATTATTCAGTTTAAATTAGAAATTATTTTTTTAAATTTTGTTTATTGTATTTATCTGTTTATTCTTTGTAAAAATAACCTTTGTTATGGTCTTTGGGTCGTATATTACACATTTTTAACCTTACTTCTGTGAGTTAATGATGCTTGTATTTTCATTTTATTGCCGATATATTTATACATACTTTTTTGGATAAGTCTTCTTTTTGTGCTGAGAACATTAAATTGTTTTTTTTAAACGTTATCAGCAAAAATATAATTTTGTTTTTGAAAACTTCATCAAAAATAAAATGTGATAAACAATCCACAATACCTCAAACGAAATATAAATATTATATTTCAATGAAAACTGATGTAAATAACCTTTAAATAAATATCAATGATTTTTAAGAACACTATATAACGCCTTAAAAATACTTTTGCTGGAGTGTTTTCAAAGGTATGTCTTAAGCAATATAAGCCACAATAGCTGTTAGTATAATATTCTTCTAGTTTCAATGACTTTAATGGCCATACCTGTGAGAAACAGATTTTCCACTTATTTGTTTTAATTACGATATCACTTTGATAGTTTTACAACTTATTTTTTTCCATATATATTAACATTAATCTTTTCGTTTGAAACAAAAATTCCATTCTTACAATATCCAACGCAATAGATTTTCCTATCTTAGCAACATTGTTACTTCTCATCCGAAGTATGAGATACAATTAGTCCCACTTTCAGACGTCATTTTCGTCTCACTTTCAACACAAGTCTGAGACAGGCACCTCTGCGACAGACGGGTGGGCTATACCGTCCAAAACAACCTATAATTTCTACACCTCATTACGGTGTTTCGTTTGCGTCAACCACCATACAATTCACCTCCATTCATCGCTTTGCTCCACCATTCCATTTCCAATTTCGAACGAACCCTATTTGTTCTAGCATTGTCGTCCGACTCTCAATGAAACAAAAAAAAAACCGTCTGTCTACCGTCAACCGATTAGTTATGAGCATGATCGACACTCGAGTACGGTTCGTCGAGTTGCAAATTGGTATGGAAAGCCTCCGCCTCTTCAAACTAGCAGGAGGAATGAATTAATGATAACAACTCTCCCTCCTCTTGATGTACTTACACCACACCTCCACAAAGCCTCAGTGCCTCACATCAAGTTTGAAACTATATCTGAGATATCTGACATGGGCACGTTTCATTACCGGCGAGACCGCCATCATCTTTGCGAGCGGGCACCAACTCTTGCGCCACCATCGTCTAACAATGCCTTCGACAGGTATGAGCGACGGGGTCAGTGGGCAAATTGACACAACAGTGCACGCGCACCGTCGAGAGAATGCTAAGATGACAGAGAATTAATGCAACTGCATCCACCGCAACATCCCATTCCTGGCATTGCTTCGGCACAAAGGCTACAAACGGCTAGAATGGAGCAACATGGGGTCGGTCGGTGGAGGTAACGACAGTCGCAGCGAAGATTTAGATAATGACTTACTCAGTGCTCACCGTGTGTAATTAGCATTTTGCTACGATTGATACTTTATGACGACATGGGCTCATGATTAGCCCACTGGCAAACCGGACATTCGATTCTGGACTGATTGAAAGCACAATAGCTACCAAGATTTGGCAGAAGCCCGGCAGGTAAAGGTGCGACTAGTATTAAATTTAATTTTCGGCACTCCCACACTCGTAAACTGTGTCCGCTAGACGTAATGGACACATCACACTAGCTGGGAAATTGATATGCAAAATAGACATTAATCTTCACTCGCGAAATACGGCTTACATCCTTATACGGGGGAGTTTTCCCCCGTCTTTTACGACCTATGCTGAGACTTTGATGTGTCATTTGACACGGAATGTCCGTCATCGTAAATTTTATGATCGCACGTCAACTATATGCACGACTGGATAATCTATAATTGCTCCGTCACTGTTGGTGAGAGTGGCGCTATGGAATGGGCAGTTCAGTTGGTTAGTTCCACGAACTCGCGCAAACCTGTTTTATTAGATATATTATGCATATTTTAAATGTTTTTTTTTATTACAACATTCATCTAATGATGCCAATGCTCTTCCGGGATGTTACTACTGACATATGAGCAACATCAATCAACTCTCTCTCTCTCTCTCTCTCTGACTGTATCTCTATCACGCTAAATGTTATTAAATAATTAAAGCATCTTAACGATGCATCCAACTCTTAAGACCATTTCCGAATGTCGCCAGCATATCGCAAAAAGTTATTCAATTATGGTGCTACACTTAAGTGCCTTCGGCCAATTCGTTGCGGAATGGTACGATCGTTTCAAAGATGGTGATGGTGATGATCATGATGATGAAATAAATGGCAGCAGTTAATCAAATATAGCCTTAATTGCTAGCGATCTTCCCAGTACACTCACAAGACGTTGTTTGAGCTGGGTCGGGAAGACACAAGTCGCAAGGTAGCCTGGAAATGGGTAGCAAATTCTTGCGAGAAACATTCACCGTGCGTCGTGGAGCGTCTTTCATTGCAATTTCTTGTGAGTTGGTATTTTTTTCTTGGCCAAAGTTTTACTCCCTACACAAATAATTGAGCCGATCGTTGCAGAAGAATTAATACGATGTATTGAGTTTAATTAAAATTGATGCTAACCATCACCTAAACTACTCCTACCGGGCTAAGTTGCCATGCGTTGCAGTAGTAGCAATATCGATGTTTTGTTCATAATCATTAATAATTCGTTTCCTACGGCTTTGTACATCTTAGTACCGCAATTGTGATTTATTGTAATGGAAACATTATAAAAGGTAATCAAAAAAATGTTATGTTAGTTCCATTGTAACGCTCGGTAATGCTTATTTTTCGGTTCGCTTAATTTCGGTCTATCAAAACTCACAAATAGAAATTAGTGCTACTCTGTCTACCATTCGATCTGCCACAGTTTAGACCCGTAACAGACATAACGGTTGGGTAGTCTTCAGTCCTTTTATTTGTTTTTCTGTATGTTTTTTTGCAGAAATATCAATCGTGTATGCTAAACCTCACATATATTTTATTGAGTTAAGTCCAGTTTTAACATAAATTTTCAATGGTAGAATACTTCGCTCTCTCTCTTCTGGTCTCTACGATGTATTAGGTCATTACCTAAAAAAACACGAGTTTTTTGAAGAAATTTCTTTTGTTATTACTAGTTACTACTCATTACGATTCTGATTAGAATCGATTCTTGACTTACGGTATATTAGACCGAAATAACTTACTTACTAACTTATCCAGCGTTTTAAAAACTGCGTTGTCTCGGCCTGATGCAGAAGACCTCTCATCAGTCCTAAGAAGTCGTTGTTCAGGTACAACACATACGGTGCCAAAAATTCCTCCCATTTACACAGAGTTTGTGTCTCTGAGGTGTATGCGAAGACTGGGACTGGAAGATCCTAAATATTCACAGCTTCGTCGAGACAGGTTCTGTGACTGGTTAAGTATCTCCATATTATAGAAGTCCTGTCAGCGACTATCTCCTTATTGCGTATTTCAACATTAATTTTATTAACTCTAGTAATTTTTTGACGACTTTGCAAGTGCGCTCACCTACCAACCCGCACGACACTCCTGTATAGATCAGGATTCTTTGGCACCGCCGCTGGTGGAGTCTCCATAATTTGTTCCTGGCGCAGATCCTTACAAGTCTAGTCAGCTCAATGATCTATGACGTAACGTGTTATGGTCTAGTATTTTAAGGGGAGATGGAAGATGCAGCTTTAAAGAAGTGGAGCAGCTGCTCTCCTAATTTCCCCAAAAGTTTCTGTTTCGGAATCTTCTCTGTTAAACGCACTTGTAGTATTGGGAAGAATATCTTGTAGATGATAATGAACAACGTAATACGCCTGTAATTTATTTTCTTGCATACGGGGTAGATGTTGTCAAGATTTCAATAACAAGGCAGTGCTTCACTCTCTCATACCTTGATAACAATTTGATAATTTGTTTGTGCTAGTGCTACACTTTCGTTCTTGATCAGTTCGGTCTCTTTTCTCTGGGTATCTGTTGTTCCTGAGATAAGATATGAAGCTTTCGGGCTTGCCCAAGTAATCATTCGTGAAAAAATGTATATCAGTCTTTATGGCTAAAGGACATGTAATGAAATAGAAACTAAGAATGCTAATAACATAGATGACATTACAAACTAGTCAAAAATGTACCCGAACCATCATTATGGCTAATAAAAGTATAATGAACAGTGTTGTTTCAAGAAATCGAAGATATTTCTATGCCAAATCAATCTGAAAAGACAAGTTTTTGTTAGTAGCCAGGTTTCATTTTGTTCATAAGATATGGTTTTCTGGTAAAATGTGGATGGTAACTTTTCTATGGGTTTTTACAATTTCTTTGCAGGAGTAAATATGCATTTTTTGTCAATGAGAAATTTGGCTAGAACATTAATTTAAACATCCATTTATAAAGAAAAAGTACGATTTCAATTTTTATTAATTCAAAACTAAGAGTAGTACTAAATATTAAAACGACAATATTGTCTCACATGATCGCTTAAAATCAATTTATTAAAATAAATCATTTGCAATATATTTGCATGTACTTTTTTCTTACATACTGTAATCAGTTACACACTGCACTACACAATGCTCCTAGCCATGTTAATCATCTACATGCATACATCAAGCTTGACTTGCCTACTGATGAAAACAATCAATCGACCAAAGGACGCGCTAGGGAAAATGAAAATTCTTTCAAATGCTGCATAGACATTGTTGCACTTTCCCCACCGTAGTTCCGGCGGGCTGCTGCAAATGCAATTACGGTTCACCGCCGTCTGTCGCAACCACCGTGGGGAAAAGAATGTTGATTGCGTCGGCAAACCAACAATGCACTCATTTGATCGTTCGTCATGTACGAAGGACGACCAAGACGACGACTGTGCGCGACGTAATGATGTGTACTGTTTGTATTGTAACTGCTGCTTCGAAGTTGTCGGTGTATGTAGCGGCATTGAAGGGGAAACATAACCATTAGACGCACCTTTTTCGTTTGCTCCTCCGATCGGATTCGGAATCGATCATACTTACCTTCACAACCACCGACAGCCCGCTTTTGAAGAGCGTTGCGCTTGTTTATCTTGCAGGAAAGGAAATGGTGAAGAAACACGGGTGAATTATGATTTCCAGCTACACGGCAATCTTCCCATTCATTGGTTGCATAGATAGTACACTACTGTCGCAGTTACGATCGCGACTTTTGAGGCTGAAGTTCCGAAGTGGAGCTTCTAAACATCGACTGCGCAGAGGCATAGAAATTATCTATCGAAACAACCGACAGACACGAGCCATTGGGAAGGGAGTCGTAGGAAATAGGCTTCAAATCAGCTCACCACCGGGTTAGCGTGTGCGTCGGCTTGTTGCGCCTGCTATGAAGTTGGTTTATCATCAATCATCCATCATCATACGCCTCGCGCAACGGATAGGCGAGCTCTTGCCCAAGGATCGACAAGAGTCCCGGAGAGTGAAGAGACACATTCAGCGCCCGGTACCGTACTGCGGACAAAGATAGTTTGCAGTTCACACCGGGAAGAAGCAGGAAAGCAAACCCGGCGGCGGTAAAAATCACTGAATTGTGGTATCCCGCGCGGCATATCCAGCGTATATAATCTCTATAATTTAATCAACCATCAAAACGCAATATGACAGCTCGGATCGTCGAGAAGGGTGCGCCGCGGCCGTACGATTGTATGAAGCGTTGCGTCGAAGACAAACCACCAGTACCACCAGTGGTTCTTCTTCTCCTGGGACGCATTATAGCATAAAATGTCAAAAACGAAGCCCACGGTCAATGCAGGGGATGTGGTATGTCGTCGCCTCCAACAGCGAATGGGGCGGATTGATGCGACGACCTCGCAGGTGACTCCGTTTGCATCATCATCATCTTTTACAACGTGTGGTAGTGTCCCGCACACTCCATAATGTCCAAGAGCATGAATGATTAATCAAAACATCAAATCAAACGATCCAAAACAAACTGTGTGAAAATCTGTACGGTTCCGACCACATCCCCAATCCTGTTGAAGCGCGATTGCTGCCATAGATTAGAAATAAAAGCGTCACCATCCGTCAAGATCACAATCGCTTTAAAAAGGACTTTCTCTCTTCTATTTCCAGTATTGCCATACCACACCACCGGAAGTAAAAGCTCCAAGGAAGCGGTGTGTTTGGTGCTTTTGTTCACGCGTTATTTATATTTGCCCATCAACACATACGTACGGGCGGACGTACGACGGTTCCTCATCATGGTGCTGGTACTGAACGGTGTGATACAGGATGAGCGTCCCATCAATACACATGCACTGTTCCTGGAGCATCCCGTCTACCGTGAAACGGCCACACAGCTTCTCTCCATACCGACAAAAACGGTCAGTAACGCTTCTTCAAATCGTTTTATTCTAATTACAGTTATTAGAGAGCATCCAATATTGGAAGTAGATATAGGAATCAATTTAAATCAATGAAGTAATTAAAAATATAGAAACAAATCCTAACGGAAGATTATGCAAGGTAGAATATAAGTATCCTACGGAGTTTGAAAAAAGATTACCTAAGTAAAGTCATAAATTCCACACACAAATTGAATACACTACATTGAATACAATACACTCATATTGTCCATAATATATCAACAGTAGATAAAACCTTCATTCCTCAAAGAACCAAACTAACCAAAAACTCAATACTCCAATCTCGAACATAAATAATAAAACCCATCACAATTAACAAAAACAGCTCCGAATCTGACGTTTGCATGAGCTAAACCGACGATTGTGATATCGAAATGGACGCTTAACTTTGCACGACAAAGCTTGTTTCCACGTGGTGAACAGTTGTGTCTTTCAATGCAAATATTTAGTGGAGTTGTAGACACTTATGCAGAACATTGTAAAACCCTGTATGATGATCACGATCATTACACTCAATCTTTAGATCCTCTCCTGGTGGATAAAGGCAGGTTTTGATGAGACGAATCAAGTAATCAATTTGTTTTCTTTTTCAAGGTAGAAACAAACGATTTTTTTGCCTTTTTTAATTTGCCTTCCTTTTGCATTGGTGCTGCCTTTGAAGGCAACTGTTGTGTCCTCCATGGCTGATATATGGCACTACAAAAACATTCCAAAACAAAATCAATCCAAGACATAAAAAACAGAACTAGAATAGAGAGAGAATTTAGGGATGGGATTAAGTGGAGTAGATCGTTGGTTCTTACGAAGCGGAAAACAAGCCTCAGCCTACAAGCCATAATATTTAGTATCGCATTATCCAGCTGCTTGCCAGCGTTAGTGATTGAGCTTAGTAGAGTAATTCTAGCTTCGAATTCCAAACAAGACCACTAAAGATCATCGCAGCCACACACTTTTGCCTGAGCCAGAGTAAAACTATCCAGCGCGAAACGGTTCGACGACGATGACAAACATATATCCCAAAGCAATAAAATCAATAAGCTTAAAATTGGCTATTTGTATGACCAGACACACAATTACGAGGGAAAGTATTAAAGTCTTTAAATTCCAATTTACCTTCATCATAGAAATTCAGAGAATTTAAAGGAACACTACTTGAAGAACAAAAATGATACTATGAAGCACGATCTTGATTTAAAGAATAATTGGCTGCGACCAGGGCAAGATAATTTGATATTCGTGCGGATCAAATACAAATCTAGGCATGCCCAGTAGGCAATTCTTAGCAGTCATATGATTAATAAAGGACAAAAACATTTATAGAAAATTCTGTCTATTTCCCCATAATAGGTCGGTGCTCCAGGATTGCTGTACGTTTGTCAGCGCGAAATGGCGGCAGTGGCACCACACGATCGAAACGTCAACATTATTGGATCCGATGATGCAACCACGTGCATTATCGTAGTTGTACGACACTCAGGTACTTAGATATAATGCAAAACTCATCTATTAGTCCCTTAACTGTATTAACTCCTCTTCCTCTTCGCCGGCAGGATCTGGAGCGATCGCGTTGGCACATCTGGACGGTAACGGTACGGACGAAGCCGTATCGGCAATGGTGGCCCGCGTACAGGAACTTGCATTCGGCTATCCCGAAGGGCGCATCGAACTACAGCTTATTGGCGGCTTCAGCGACCCGCAAGGCTACGCGGAAGATCTCTTCAGTAACATTATGCGTAAGTGCTTTTTGTGTGCATCTTTTTGACATGTGGCCAGCCATAAAGTTTTGTGCAGTGTTTTACAATCGATTGCCCGCAAACCATTAACCTAGCATCGAAACCCTAACGAATGACAGACAAACACATCGTGGATCGAGTCACACCGTCGCACGTTTATAGGAAGGTGTGGAATTTGTCTTCCGCGTCACATTCGTGGAGGTGTGCAATCTTTCACCTGGAAAACAAAATACGTTACCCAAGTACCGCACCGTAAGCACCTCCGCGTGTAGTCGGTCAGAGGTTGCGAATGGTTTTGGCGTTTAGTGTCTATAAAAGTCTTAAACGGCAAATGGAACTGCTTACAGCGAACGTAAGGCGAACGAGGCACATTGATTCACTTGCTCAATGATTCACTATTGGATGCATAACAGCGCGAGGTTAGCTATAATTATGGATTCGCGAAATCTATTTAAAACGATCATGACCGACGAGCAAATGGTGGACCATCATGGCCGGGTTTCTCGTCGCTTTCTTTTCCGCTGCGGGAATCGATCGGCGGGACAACATAAAGCTTTTGATAGTCCATAAATGTAATGTGGTTGGCGCGTACTGCAAAATGGGTGGATTATATTTCTTCCCAAAGCGGCACACATCACGAAGAAGTTACGTCCATAAATCATCGTAATATTGATATTCGCAATTCGCCCATTCGATTCGGAGTTTCAGCATTTTTCGCCAGCAGTAGTGTTGTGCATGGATGTAGATTTTCTTCTAATAATTGAAAGCATAAATCATAAAAAGATGCTCATAAAATATTGTTTCAATCACACTTTGTAATTTGGTTAATAGAAGCATGTTGACCATCGCTGAGAGAACTGCTTTGTCCTTAGCATGTGCAAGTGCTAGCCACACATTATGAATTTAGCAAAAGACTCCAGCTACTACTGAGGAGGAAAAATCAATCCCCAATAAAGCTTAGTCCAAATTTAATGACCATACAAGAGCGTTCCCCTTCCGGTAGACGATCACATTGAAGTATGGTATAAGCGCAAAATCCTAAACCGTTTCGAACATTTCCCAACCTCAAATCATGCATATATCGTCACATCGACCGATAAACCCCTAAGGTAAGCATGATGCTTTCTAAAATTGATGATAGAAAAAGATTAGGTAACACCATTAGTATTTCCCTTTTTTTCTCTCCTGGTCTCCGGTGATGCTATCCCCAGTGTGGTGCTTTGCATCCTTGCCTTATAAGCATGCAGGCAAACATAGGAATCGTGAGTGTATGTACTGGACAGACGTACCATATTAGATTCCGAGAGTACTGACCATTTTCCTTCCTACTGCTGGAAAAAGGGGTTAGACAAATCGTCTAATGTCCCAAACACATTCTCCCAGCTTCCCTGGAGCTGTTTGATAAACAACCTTATCGAATTGCTCGTGCAAGATATTGGGCGGTTTTTGGTTAAATAATTGGTCTTTTTTTCTACAGAAAATATGTGCACCCCAACTACAAGGGTAGCTCACGCTGGAAAGGTGATACCTTGCGCTCAAACAATTCTTCATTTATTTTAATCATAATATTTCGAAATGTTGCTTTAAGAGTAATTGATTAAGTTGTTTTCATTTCCTTTTTATCATTTATTATAATTTTATAATCAATGTTGATCTTTATAATTAAACCAATTTTAAAAGATGATACAAATGATAAATGTTTGTATTATTTTATTAGATTCAAACACATGTTTTTTTTATTTAAAAAACATAGAGAGAACTAGGTTTGCACGATGATATAAGATAAAATATTGTTTTTAATTTATTTGTATGGTTAAATACCCGTGATGTTTGCTCTGTACTTGTTAGCCATAAAAAGATTATTAGCTACTGCTCAAAAATATTGCAAATTAGTTTAATTGAGTCGACTCTACGAAGATTAATGAATCCTCATATGCTCATGCCTCTTCAGAGTTTAACGCATCCTCAGAAATTCATGAATTGTCAGGATAAAGACCCATGGATCTCCATTTTGCAGAATCAAACACATTCATTGAATTTACAGATTTATTTGAATTCATGGAACTGCATCAACTTCCCATGCACTTTTCAACATACACTAATAAGTTTGACAAGACAGTGGCCAGATATTACTGACTATCACTGTAAATTCTATAATAAAACGTATAATTGTGGTATTACTTAAAAAACTTTTATTTTCTTGTAAAACCATTGTACCATTTTCTAGCTCATAATGTGCTAGGAATGTGATCTATCCGGTGGTGGAAACGCTAATCAGCCAAGTTTACATGCGACTTAATACGCTATTAAGTCTTCCGACACGATATTTATTGCACGAATCAAGCAACTTCCCCTCGAGCGTTGTATGATTCTTGATACTCATTCATCATTCATCTCGACGGATCTTTGCACACGATCGTAACGTCCCTTTTACGTACTGTCCACCCCGGGGTGGTGTAAGAAATTTAATTATAGTGATTGTAACATCTCGTAAATTATAATTGACCACCGGAATGGGACGTGGGGACGGGTGGGTGGGATATATCACCCACGGCGAGGATGCCACCGCACAAGATGCCTTCCACAGACATGGATGTATGCCGGTCATCATGTATGCAGGCGATGGGGTTCTAGGACGCAAGAGATAAAAACCGGTCCGGCAGGCTAATTGTGTCAATACAGCCCATAAGGGTACGCGTACAATCACCCATCGGAAGCGAAGAGGGGATTATGGTTCTTAAGAAGTGTTAATCACCCACGAACTGGTTGGGTGCTTTGTTCTGCGTACAGAAATCCCACTCCAATATTCCATTACGTACATTACACGGCACTTTTGCTTTTCCGCCTTGTTTACCATGAGTCTCCCCCGTGGGGGTTTAATTGAATGAAGAATAATGCAGCTAATTGAAACCAGCTGAGTGTAAGTGAGATTGAATTGAAAGAATGAATGTAAACGTACGTTTGATTCGTGCAAGTACTTGAAGATCCATCGCGTTTAAGAAAAGAAACAAAAGTCGATCCAACATGAATGAACGGTCTACCAAACTCACCCTTTACGGCGACAGCACTTACGATCCTTATTCTAATGGCCACTTAATTCAATCAAGTGCAAACTACCACCATTGCGGGTGCCTTTTAGCTGTCTAACAGTGGCCAGTTCGGTCAGCCCAGTTGACGGCAAAAGGTCAATTAGAAAATAATTAAATCAAAAAATTGACACCAATAAAGCACCATGCGATGGAGAGAACGTCTCTTGGATCCATGTGTTTTGTGAGATGAACTAATCTTTTTTTGGAGGAGATACAATGACGAGTGTTTAAAAGTTATGGAAATGTAACAAGTGATCATATTTGCATTAAATTTACCGAATTAATTCTTGAAATGTTTAAGGTTCTCGAATAAATACTGTGTTTCATAGCCTGCAGGACACATTTGTTAGTCTCCTATTCTTGACGTACAATTTTTGTTGATGTGAAATCCAAAATATATGTCAGCGATGCCACAAATCCACACCCATTATAGCAATTCAAATTCAGCACTCAACTCGAAGGAAATTCTGGAAATAAGTCTACTAATCCAAAGATTCCAAACTATTCTGAACATACTCTACATATACTGTGGAACTATGGCGGATCTTCCTATAAACGGGCTGAACGGCCTCGGAGGGTCTCAACCTCAAGTTCAAGAGTTTCAGATCCAAAACTTACTATCTAGCAAGCAGCATGCTTCTGATATGATTCTTCTATGGGAGTGCAACCTCAAGAGGTTTTCATTTTTCACCATTTCTGCCTTCCGTTACATGAATTTTCCCGCAACAGGATAGTCAGTCCTGTGTACGGGGCCATGATCAATAGCTCCTTGTATAGAAAATTTTAAATTGCTTTTCTTATCAACCCTTTAAAGAGGTCAGTAATACAGTAACTATATATTTTAATTTGCTGCTTGTGAAAGCTGACTCTGCTGTCTCTTATTACTCAATATGGCATCATCACTTCAACAAGGATTAAAACTCAGGCTGGAGAAACATTTTCTCATAAGGATTACAGGTTACCGAGATTATTTACAATTAGATTTAATAAATGTTATTTAAATCAATTCACCAATAATAACCCTATTTTGGCACAATTTAAAAAACTCTTTGTCTTTTCTTTACACTTTGCAGAATCATTCCACAAGCATCCACTGGAGATTGACCTGACACAGTCGTGCGTCGGTGAACTGAACACAATCGTGCGCGATGACGTCAACTGGCCGATCATATACGGTGTCGGTGTGAACATTAAGACGGGTGAAATCTTTCCCGCCACCTTCCCGGACAAGGGACCGGATCTGCCGCTACGAATGGCACGACACTTTACTGGTAGCCATCAGGTATGTACGATCCCGCTTGCCTGTGCTCAACCTCAGCTCAGTATTAATGCGCTGTCGCGTATTACCTTCAGGTGCTAGACATATACGATGCGGCAGTAGGAATGCTACGGATCGGACCATTCAACTACGATCCACTGCGAGGAGTCGATCTTTGGTTGGCGCAAAGTGATGAGTTTATACTGAAGCATCTCTCCACCAGTCCGGATGTGGAACCGCCACACTTTGCCATGCAAGTGAGTATCAGCACCTTTATAGTAGCATTGATACGGATTGATAATTAAATTATGGTATCACTCTTTATCGCTTTCAGGTCCGTGCCACACTTAGATACATACAGGACAATCAATTCCCGGCGGTTACCGTGTTTCGCAACAACAATCCACACTACTTCCGGCGGGATGAAACGACAGGCTGCTGGTCGCCGGTTCGATATTGAGCTGGTCGTTGACTTCACCATTATTCCGTAAAACAAAAAATGCATTGTTCACCCTTCGAGACGAGATTCAAACTCCGCCGAGCTTGTAGATGGATTACTGTTTCCCACGATCCCGTACGATCGGTTGTAAAGAGGGTGTTGTAAAATAAGAAGGAAAATATCTTTCTCTCCCTCTCTCGTTCCCGCTTCCCATATTTATCAACAAACTATCGTGCCAATATATGCAAAGGTGGCTATCATCGTTAGTTGTCAATATTATTCCAACAATTTGTTACGTTACGTTTACTCTACGCTCTTCTGGATTTGGACGAATAATTTTAGTGCCTTTTCTTTATTTGTTGGGTTGTGCTCACGTTGGCTCGCGTTACGCGTACGGCACCGTTAGGAGGTAATTTTAATGAACAGGAAGCTGTTGTGCAGCAAAGGGTATGTGCTTCATGTATGCAACTGGTCTATCTTATTTACTTCCTTCACGAAGCGAAACGAGCGAAAAATACACTCGTACACAGACACATCGCTGTAAACGATTGCCCATTTGCTCGATATTGAACACTACTTGTGCAGTGATTGCAAAGCTATTTAACAAACAATAAATAAATTTAAGTATGTTTCATTAGGAGAGTTGTTTTGCTGTAGAATTTTTTATAAGAATGTCACAACTATCTAGATAAGGCAGGGATTTAAGATGGAAATCTAAGTATAGGATTTATTTGTTTTATTAACATTTTCTTTATTCTTATTTAAGGTCATCCTGCATCATGCACTTAAATGGTTGGTTCTAGATGTTCTAATACACATACGAGAACAGAAATAATTCAGGCATCTTGCTTCAAAGATGATATCTATCCCCTTCCAAAAAGTATTAACTACTCCACGAAAGATTTCAAAATCCCACCGAGGATTGAGACAAAGGGACGGAAAATCGTTGCTTCGCAAAGACCTAGAAGTTATAATGGGAAATGCTGACAGCCACATTCCAGGCACGGTCTTGAGAATTGGACTGAGGATCACTACAGTGAAGTCGAAATGCACCAAGTAGTGCAAGGCCGTTACGAGGCCCTACTGGTAAGGAGAGTTAACCACAAATATCTCCATGCGTTTCACACACTAACAGCAAGATGCAACAAATGATACATCATGCACATTAATATTCAGATTACTCAGAAGTCCTTTTACCCGATCTCTCCAAATCTTTGGCTTCGCGGGTGACATCGACCGATAGGGTTGGGTTGATAATCAATGCAACGAAGACAAGGCACTCGATTACCGGAGGCTCTGACCTATCTCTGAGAGCTCGACTAGGAAGCAGAGTAGCAATTGACGGCGACGATCTCGAGATAGTAGAGGAGTTCTGCTACCTTGCAACGATCGTAACTTCGAACAACAACATCACCAGCGAAATCCGAAGGCGCATTGTTCAGGGAAATCGTGCCTACTACGGGCTCCACAAACTCCTGAGATCCAGTAAAACTCCAGCTGCGCAAGAAATGCACCATACATCGCACACTGATACATCCAGTAGTCCACTACGGACTCGAGTCCTGGACTATGTTGGCGGAGGACGCCAATTTTCAAACAGCGAGTGCCAAGGACTATTTTGGTGGTGTGTGGGAGCAAGGCGTGTAGCGGAGAAGAATGAATCACGAGCTTACTGAGCTGTTTGGCAATGTAAACATCCTGACGGTCTTTGGCCACCGGAAGAATATGTTGGGACACGAGATGAGGATGTCGGACCTACCAACCAACACACCAAGAAGCTACTCGTCAACGTCCCCGATGGCGATGGCTGGAACAAATGGAGTCCAACCTGAAGGAGATCGGATGCAGCCGTGAATGGAGAGATGCAGCCTAGGAGAGACCTGGATAGGCGACCAGGTCATGTCTCTCACACGTGCAGGACAACAAACAAGAAGAAGAAAACTCAGAAGCCCTATATTAGCATGAGTTCAGACCAAGGACCCATTTGTCCTCGTCGCTTGTGATCAGATCTTGACTCGAAATCAATACTCCTCGAAAAAGAACAAAATGTTAACTAAGCCATTTGACCGAGCAGATATCCTGAAGGTGGCGAAAGCTAGCAGGCTCTTCTGCCCATCATCACACATTATCAGGCACGATGATTTGATCAAATGAAGCAGAACTTCTCGGAGATCGAATGCATCTACGAACCGTTTTTTCAAGACTTGGAGTAAAAGATACCCGAAATTCAATTCCAATCCTCTAGGGGTCTCCTTTAAAAGCATCTCAATTCAACATATCCTTAATTTGAGAGTCCCGAGGATCACCAACGATCAGAATAGCTCTTCCTTCACTAGATACGACGTGAATGTGGTCGGGTTGTTTGTTTCGCTTGATACCTCGCAGAGGCTTCATCCGCCACTGTACACTGTAGACTAACGAAACGTCATCGATAGTTTCAATCATAGCTCCAATATTTGCCGTGGTAAAATCAGTCAACAATAAATGTAGGGCACAAGATTTCGGATAAGTGATAAGCAAAAAAAAATTGTAAACTATCCAACTCGATTTTAAATATTATCGTAATTTTATTCGGCAACGTGTGTTATACAACGTAAGTATCATTATAAATCATCACGTACATCTTTGACTAAAACAACACATTTAAATTAATCACGGACACGGACACGCGTACTGCCACCTGCACCTGTGGCAATTGAATGATCATCACATGAAGCATACAATCGGTTTCAATGATGCGTACTGCTGCTATTGCGCATTTGTCACCTTCAGTACATACGGACAATCAAAACACGAGCTCACATTCCACGAAGCGGGTTAATAATTTAAACATTCATAAAATATATTTTTAATATATTTCTCTATCCATTCGTTGCACGTGATTGCGTCTGCATTCCGGCGACCGGGTGAAACAACTCTGCTCCAAAAGGCACAACGTATATTTCGTTAGACGAAATTAAACTGACCGGTCCGGGATTGGTATCGCCCGGGAACCAACCGCATATCGGTGGTGTGTACAAATAAGCGCATTCTAAAGCAGAAACAAACAATTATTTACAACAGGTCCCCCACCGCACCACTACCCATCCCAATCCCTTGACGAGGGACTGGACAGGGATGGAGCGAAAGTATCAACGATTAATTGCACTTGATCCTGCGAACAAGAATGGAGAACGACAAACGGGATGGGGTGGCGTAAACTGGATGATGAGTACAGTGGTAGAGGCGTATGTGATGAGTGCTTTCTCGCTCCTAAGTAACACGCCTGCACATTGACACTCTGGTGGAGAAAACCATGGGAAGACCAGGATTAGGTGTACGCCTTCTTCCACACACCTGGGACACTGGGTGACCCCTAGAACATGGTCAGCATGCGAGCGAACGTCGCCGTAACGACGGTGCACAGGAACACTTGCAGTGTGGCAGCATTTACTCGGAAGGCGGCACCTAAGGGGATGAAAAGATGAGAAAAGTGTGCATTAAACCCGAGAAATACTTCACCTAAAAAAACAACACAATAAAATTGATGAAGAAAGCTTAAAATACTAAATACCAATAAAAAATAAAAACAAAACTTTTAAGAATCATGACTTCTACAACCTCATAGGATCCTGGCCTGACATTACTGACTTACTCCACTTGGTTTTTTAATGATAATGATGATGATAAGTCCCACCACTTACCCCAACACAGGTTTGAGAAGGACGGAATTATCTTTACGATATTTGTAATACAGCAGTAGAATAATCATTCTATCCTTTCGGAGAGCTATCCTGCATTAGGTATTTTTTAATAAATAAAATTAGGGTTTATTGGTAAGAACTTATAAAGTTGAAACTACTTATGGATTCCTTTCAAGTTTAAATGGATCATGTAGTTGTAGATGTGGAATCTTAAAGGACAGGACATTAAAGCACAAGGTTTCACTTGTATTGCCAACATTAACTTATTGAACTATACTAGACAATATTATAGAGGTGATATTAGAGTTAGAGATTTTGGCTTCAGTATTCAGCTCGTCTACACTTAATGTACAGGACAAATATCTTGGTTTTTCTACTGCAATAATGTCCTGGCGGGTCATAGGAGTCCGCCATAGATAAAATTAAATTTCCGTGTATAACTTCATCTTCTGCTTTCCATCCATAAATAAATAAAATTTAAAACATATTACACTTAAAAATGAAAAGAATCATACAGCTATTCCACTTCTGCCGCTTTATGAATTCATTCCTACTGTAGGTTAAGACTAAATCAGATTCATCAAGCAGTGTAAATCTTTAAACGGAACGAATGACTTTGAGTCTCTACTACAAATATTCTTTCTCTACTTCCAGATTCGTATGAATGAACCTTCTCATACAAAGATCAATTAAAATTAACACCAATCTTTTCTACCTTTATTTTATTCTGAGACATATTGTTCATCAATGTTTAACAAATCAATGGCAAACCAAAAAATGTCTGTTAAATGCAAATCTCCTCTACGAAGAGACGTACTACAACAGATTGTTTATTTCTTCGTCCGAATTCGGCAACTTACCCTGATAATGCATGCTGGTGTGTAGCTCATAGTCTGTTGCCGGTATCGTTACATCGCACTGTAGCTGCAGGTTCTGGTTCGGGTCCGGCAGAATGTACTGCACAGAAACATTGTAATAGCCGGTATAATCCTGCACCTGTTCGAATGCCACCACGTCCGAGACCTTTTGATCGTCAATGCTAAAACGAAATATAAGTGAATACATAAATTTTGTGATAGAACAGTGTAGGAAAATTTCTTAAGAATGCAACTAATAAACTACTAGATTCTGTAGAAAATTATCCAAATGAGCAAATACTGCTTACAACTGAAGAACCCTGCATTGTAGTGCTGCTACTCTCAAACAGATGGCGCCACACAAAACAGTTGAATTCAAATCTCAACGCCAATTGATTCGAATCTTATTTGTATTACTAAAAACGTTACTCGCTGTCAATATACAATAAGAACCTTTTGATTCTTATATGTTAATATAAAAACTACAGAAATCAACCCCAAAGTGACGAGATACTCACCGCAAAGAAACATCCGGCAACGGGTATATTTCGCCTACGTTACAAAACACCACCGTGCTGCCGTTCGTTTCCCGCTGGAAGCCCAACGAAAAGTCCGTCTCGGGTACGATCATCTGCAGATGGGCGGTACTCGATACCAGGTTTTCAAACGTCGACACCTGGCACGTGTAGTTACCGGTGTAGTTGGCCATCGGATCGATGAACTTCAACACACTGTGTTTGTGGAGCCGATCATCCGACTCGTAGTAATTCACATCGATGTGTCCCTTAAAGGCACTCTGTAGAAGAAGAAAAGAATTAAAATCGAACTCACAAAATGGTTGAGAAGTTTCCGTTCTCTTTCTTCTTCTGAAATACAAAACTTACGAATACAACCGGAAGTCTAGACGGAATCCATTGGTAAAACTGCAGATCGTTGTGTTTCCACTTCAGCACGAATCCCTTCGATTCAGTATCTGCAATGTCGTAGTCGCAGCCGAGTATGAGCGGTTCGCCTTCATCGCGCGATATGCTGTACGATGAAGGGACGCGAAGTGTGGTGATTTTCAGTGCGGTAATAACTGCGAAAGTAAACAGAGAAACGCAAAAAGAACGTTAGCAAATTTTGATGATTTGATGGTGATTATAGAATTTAATATAAATGATTAACAAGTTTTGAACAACTTTAAAGCAAATGAATCAGAGTTCCAATCTTCATAACAGCAGAGGAAACATAAATATAATTTAACAAAAGACCGGGATTTCAATCATGTCCTTTCCTATTATGAATATTGTCATGTTCCCAATACGATTTGTAACAACCGGATTCAAGAGGATCCAATTAGAGAAAGCAGAAAGATAAAGACGTTGCATTATTTATTACCACCAGCTCTGCAACTGAGCGAGGATATCTTGAAGTTCTAATACTTTATCATCAGATATAATCGATCAGGTACTTTAAATATTTTCTTACTTCTAGAGATAGTCCAGCACGTCAAAAAGACGCACAGTTTCGTCCTCTCCACAGCAGAAGTGACCGTAAAGAGCAGCAGATAATAAAAATGAAGATTGGGCGTAATGTGAGAGCCTTATGTTGGAGATTTAATATAACCATTAATACTTTGAATAAATACCTGGACAATGCAACCGAAGATGCAGTGGTTAGTCCTGTCGCTTTTGAGCCAGTGGTAATGGACGAAACGCCACTGAATTTATGGCCATTATTCTTCATGTTTGGTGTTAAATAACTCTAGAGGTCTGTAGGTAATAGTAAGATCTGCATACCGGGAGAGGTCCATATGGGATTTTAGACCAGTCCTGTCGTGCATTACCATTGGCACCATTCGGAAGCCAGAAAGGTTGCATAGTTGATAATTTGATAACTTCTGTCACTACAAAATTAAAACTAAAACTTAATAACTTCTACCTGTCCCTGAATAATCTACTATTACGATTGAAGACAAATAAAGTGAAATAGAAGTTGTAGCGATCAGCATAAAACTCGAAAATATAATGAAAAATCTGAATCAAATGAGGACTTTTATCATTAATACTGTCATTTTCTATCCACGTTTACTAAGTGCCTGGATAATTGACAGCTTAGAGAAGATAGAATATTTTAGAACAATTGTTCTAAAGAAAGCTACTAATAAAAAATCGAATTATTAGTAGCTTCTTTAAAGCTTAAAAAGAAAATGTTTTTGTATTCAAATGAGTCAATAAGATATTTTTTAGAACATTTTAAGTTCTTCTATTTTTATATGAATTCAATTGCAAATGAATTGAAAAATTTTAAAAGTATTTTCTATTTTTATTTGAATCTTTCATTAAGAAATTATTCTATCTAATTGTGTTCAAATAAGATCAAAAGAGATTTTTGTAACAACATTGTAAGAAATTGTTTGCTTTCGCTTCGAAAATGCAATTTTTTTTATAAAACATTTATTTGAATCATTGCCAACAACAGTAGCTTGTAACATGAAAAAGACCCCAAAAAACATCTTCATTGCCGCCTCGGTGTATTGGTGCGTTACAGTACTGTTTCGCACTACAGAACGTTTGAAATTCGTGCCAACGATCAGCCGACCGTTGTGCGAGCTCTGTTCTGCGTCGTACACAAACAAACGCTATCTTGAAAGCAATGCTTAACCTCTGCCGTTTCGACTTCTCCTTCACTCATCTTCCCTTTCCGTTTTGTCTATTTTCCCAGACCACTACTTGAGAGTTAGCATTGGATCGTGAAAATCGAACCACATGCCTCACTAACACGACGCGTTTGGAAAATAAACTGTCCAATGCTTCAGAGACGAGACGTCACACGGTATTTTGATAATATACTAACCATCACCACCACCACCATCGACTCGGAAAACAAAAACACACAAGTAAAACGATGAAACGTTGGAACAAAACAACAAAAACACAACACCACTCCTTTCCGTTACAGTTAGCACAGTTAGGTGGAAAGTAAACCGTGTGCAGTATTCAAAGTAGTAGCATTTATCGGTCCAACAACATCCGGGACGGGAAGGTTGCTAATGGATGGGTAAATAGCTTTAGGAAAAGCGCGAGTGGCAAAGGCATAAATCAAACGTCATAAGACGTCAACAAGGGACTGATACTTGCAAGGGTGAATATAACGAAATGTTTTAATAAGCGATAAAAGCTTCTTTTTTAATTAGAAAAAAAACAGTTATAAAAACAATCACTAAATAATATTATATAGACCTTTCATTACACGTTTCATACATCTTATTTGCTTATGTATTTCTTTTTCTGTTAACTAATTTCATTCCTTCAGTTTCGTCAGTATTTTTATCGCTTGTTTCTCTTTCTCTTTATTCTCTGTCTCTCGTTTCTCCTTATTCTAATTATGGTTTCTATACAATTGGTGAGCGGATTCCAGTTTACATTATTTAGACTTTACTTGACCAATTACTTTGATGAATAAATAACATAGAAAATTTCGCAAATTACTGTAATTATTATCACTTATTTCTACAGAGAAAAAAATAACATTGTTAACAATACATTATCAACAAGACAAGAAGATTATTAACATGAAAAATAGGAAATAGAAATAAAAAAATAAATAAATCTTCTTGGTATACCGGCATCTACCGTCATATTTAGGAATAAATAAAAACATCTCCTAACATCGTTGAAAAACAACTCTTATTGTTGAACAAACAAACAAGAATAATTACAAATCAAAACGGTATGATACAAAAGTATAAAAAAGATGTATATAAGTTGAAATAATGATATAAAGAGTTGCAACGATGAGTATGTAACAGGCATGTGAATGAATGTTATAATTTGTTTTGTTTACTTCCGAAATAATGAATTAATGAATCATGATTAGATTAGTCTATAATTAGTTTGTAAGAACTTTATATTGTTAAACTTTCTAAGGCGAACAGTTAAGCGGTAAATAAATAAATCAATAAATAATTATTAGCAATAAAATCATAAATTTCCATTTGTTTAAATCATATTATTTCTGGGTCAGTTTTTTTTTTTACAACTGTGCTAACAGTCCTAATTATGTAATAAAAAATAAATTGTCAGGAAAATCATCAAAACGGAAATTAAATATAAAATCAAAATTTTGTTTCATTACTTTAATAATTGTATTAGTAACTTCTTCCTGTTTTCGCGCAAATTTAATAAATTGTTGCAGTTTTTCAACTGAATTACATTAGATAGCATTGTGAACAATATTTCGTAAACCATTTTCTGTTTTGGATTTAATACTAAAACTAAATTTAAAATATCACAAAACATGAAAGGATAGGCTAGGTGAACGTGAAACACCAGGCAACTCCATCTCCAAATCATCCCTTAAAATTGTTTACATAAAATTGCCTGAAACAGCTGACACTTTTAAAAATATTGATTTTTTTACATTATCGACATTTCTTCTATTCTTCTTCTATTTTTCATTCTAGACATTTTTTTATGCCATGTCTTACTACCCCTTATTGTTCCTCCCTTATCACGCGCTACTAACTGGTGTTGATAGAAAAGAAAACTATTACGCAAACGTAATACCCACTCCTTCCCTGTTGGGTGGAAATTCTTAACGCTCCCTTTGTGTCTACGTCCCGGAAGCTTCCGCTTCCTGAACGCCACTAGTAACGTCCCACATTGTGTGTGTATGTGTGTGGGGGGCAAAACGATAAATTAAGGTCACGCAAACGCGAACGGAAAACCAGCTGGCTGAGAGGCGTCATAAATCTAATTTCAAAAATGATTGACGCCGATGCTCATTGGCACGGTGGGAGGTCGGTAAGGGGTTGTTATTTTCCCTCCCTTATATCTGTTTGGCGGGAAAACTGTTGCTTCCCGGTAAAGTAGAAATCGATTCCCATGCGGTTCCGTACCGGAAAACAGGGAATAAACCACCCAGGTGTGCCATTATCTTACTTGAAGGTGCTTCCAGAAAAGGGATTGGCCACTGCAATTAGATCACCATAACTTAAGGGCTACCCTTTTTGCCGGTAGTAATACACGGTACGGTCGACCATGCAACGATGCATGGCCATTCATCAAACTGCCTATTTTTCGCTTAGATGCAATTCCGTTGCACTCCGATGCATCTGCATGCGCATAATAGTAACGATGGGCCTTCAGTTTTGGAGGCCACGATGAAATACGATGTGTCTCGATCTTAATCTACTATCGAGATCGTGATCGATCGACCTCTGTCTGAAAGAGATATGCAAATTTGTTCAATATTCTTAACATTTTGCACACAAAGTTCCTTCATTCGTATGCAAACATTTTGTTTCAATTTCATACTCCTTAGCACAACAGAACCGAACCAAACAGCAGTGTGGTCGTTGGGAAGTTTCTAAAAATATGCTGCCCACCCCCCTCAAATGACAAGTGGATGGTCGCTCCAAACCATCTTCCGGTCAAAGACACTCGAGCCAAGAAGACTGTTGTCGCTGCCGAAAACCAGGCGGCGGAAAATGTGTGCCAAAATTCTGCAGCACACCCCCTTCCATTCCAGACCGTTTTTGCGCCCACCGTGGGAGGGGATGAGGAAGGGCGTTTATTTTCCTAGCAGGGGAAGTTTACTGAATGGCAATGGAAATAAACCTATTGGACAGCATCGCCGGTGGTGGGTATTTAAAAATAGTGTATCGCACACATCGCGCGATCGGGGCCGCATGTGAAAAGTTGGGGTGATGAATTTAAGATATTGTTTTTAAATTTTTAAAACAAAAGTATTTGCTTTAGATGATCTCACTTTTTTACCCTGCACTGTACCAAAGATGATCTCATGGAGGTACACAAAAAATAAGTACACATGCTTTCCTTAGCGTTGTACAACATGTGTGTTTTTCACTCATACTTGACAATTAGCGTCACGATACTACTATTATTTACTTGCGACTAGTACTGGTCGTACAGTTTACATCCATCGATTACAATTAGCATGTGGATATGAATATTTATACTAACACCTTTACGATAGTTTGTGACAACTTCTCAAGTACACTATATTGTTTATTTTCGCTTCAAAATTAGAATAAGTTGAGCAAATATTCAATAAGTTGAATATAAATAGCAATTACCAACAATTAAATTCAAATAAAAATGAATAAAATAAAAATAGCTAGGGCAATAATAATAATAATAAAGTAGATAAAGAAGAAACCAATTAGAAAAAAAAGATAATATTGTTATTCAAAATAAAAAAGTATGGTTGTCATTAGATTTTTTTTACTGTATCCTACTAATAATAAACTTCCTCAATTGTTTATCCTTATTTTTAAACATTTGAGGTCCAAAATCAGGTTTGATGGTTTTATGTAATGATCGATTATGTGACACTCGGCAAACCGATTGGGGATGGATGTGATAACCTTTGAACTAGCCACAGAAGAATTTAAAATTTCTCTATGTTTTTTTAAGGTCTTTAAAAATGTAACTGGAACAAAACGATTTCCACAGTTGGTCTGCATTATCCAAAGCTTTTATACTATTTGCAACTTCTTCGCCATTATCGTCAAATGACGTGTCTGTAACATCTTCAATTTCATATTGTTCAGAGTATTCTGTGTCGAACTCAATAATAGAATCGACTCCAGGGTGTTTTTGTTCTGTGTTGCTTCCTGTTATCAGCATTGTCGTTATCAAACCACTGCAACACCATTTTAAATAACATTCCACATGGACCACACGGTAAGTCCCAATCACACATCGTGGATTCAAGTTGCTCAACATCAAACCCGTCCTAGTTGAATAGTTGTCAGATTCGTGACATTAATTTTTAATAATTCATTTTAGTATTTTAATTCAGCGAAACAGTTATTTGTTCTTTAGAAGTGACTTTAAGACTAAATAAACAAATACAATCAAGTTAAAAGACAGTTTTAATAAACAAGGCTAGATTACTACAAGCAACTTACGATCCAGTAACTGATCAGATGGGTCGAACGGGTCTGACAGCTCATTTCAATGATCAAGAAGCTCGATTATTCACAAATTTCGACATGCTCTACTATCTAAAGTCTAAGAATGTTCACCGAACAAGTATCGTGTTGTAAAAGACAGTGAAAAGTTAGTCTGTCGGCAAATTAAAAGCGATTAAATGTTGAGTTAAACAAAATCGAACAATTTTACTCCAACTTCTAGCCTCATCCTTTGAAAAATTCGTAAGAAATGCTTAAAAACTTCAGCAACAACATTGAAGTCACGGCCTACATGTTTGAGTTTACCAGAATGTGGCAATCAACACATCAAGAGGACATAAACTTTAAATATTAGGCTTAGCTTTTATCAGATGGTTGATATATCTCATACTGCTACTATTTTCACACACTGTTACAATCAAGTTGTAACTAGAACCGATTCGCATTATCTGTATATCACGGCTTACATTATACATTTCTAAATTTTAAAAATCTTGCATCTAACGATCTATATTCCCTAATATCCCAAGACACCTTAAATACTATCTGGATTACTCAAATATTTCCATGCGAACCATTCTAATTGATTCGTGTCACTTACAATTGTTCTTTGTGGAGCAAGTCTGAGTTAGCATGAGTCTTCTTCTTGCTTGGCGTAACAACCTATTCGGTCATGCCGGGCGGTATAATGGTTTATTAGATATCAAGGTGTCTGCAATGTTTGAAGCAGTTTGAAGATCAACGCCACTATCGCCTGTACCACTGGACCTCGTCTATTTAACATGAAACTATCCTATGTATTAAGAACAGTCCACGATCCAGATGGGGTATGATTTCAGTTTTTCAAACTTGTCGTCTAAAGTCCGGGTCAAATAACAAACTAATTACTATGTAAGTTGTATCTTCCGCAAAACAATTATGGCATTTTGCCCTTAAATCATATGGCTTGAGGATAGGAAAAAGGCATGGCCGTCATTACTTTGCACTCAAAATATCTTCTGCAATCACCAAAGATGAGTTTGTATAAAACATATATAGTTCCAGAACTTGACGCCTCTGAGATGTCCAAAGCTGAAGAAAAAATCTGAGCGTCATTCGAGAGGAAAATGCTCATAAGGGTTGATGGCCCCCTATTTGTGTGGTAGGACAATGGAACAGAACAAGGAAGTACAATTTATTCCACTATAGATCGAAATAGACTCGCAAGGCTTCCGTTGATCTTGTCATGTGAATAACACCCGACGACTCCCAACTCATAAAGTTCTTTCAGATGGTTCACGTGGACAGAACATGCCCAAATTGAGATGAACTGATGACATTGATGCGCCAGTCTTGTAGGCTAGGATAACGAATTGATTGACGTCTATTAACCGTGAGCGGTTTAGAGGACTTCCGATTCAGAACTAGACTACGAGGCGGTTGTACACAAAATAAATGAGTAACCTTTTCTTCAGAATAAGTGAGTAAAGTACTATTAGAATATACATGTATTAACAATAATAGTGCTCATTTAAAAACAAACTTTAAAAACAATGTTGATCTTAAGTTTCTCGATATATCTTATGCCTCCTTCATAAAACGAACTGTTGTATTAAGAAAAACTAAAAGAAAATAGTTACAAAACTACAAATTAAATTAAAAACTCCCCAGTCCAATATGTCCTTCTTCCTGTGAAACGCACGTGCACATTAACCTTTACTCCCGGATAAACCAGTTCAGCGAACTTGAAATATTACGAAGGTTTCCCACCGAGACAGACTACCCACACTGTTATAGAAAAGATAAACACCCGTGCGGGTGCGTACAAATTCGGCTGAAAAGGAACGAAACCCCCCAAAATAGTTGGACGACATTCAAGCGCTCTTCCGAATTACCTTGCAGCAGGAAAAGGAGTGTTAATCCGGTGTTAAAAATAAGTCCACGCCGCTTATCCATTGCAAACGATGTCCGATGGCTTCGGCTGTACACGATTAGTCGACTGGTCTAGTCCTGGTTGCTGGCTAGACGTGCTATGGCCACTGACCGCGCGCTTACTGATGCTCGTGTGATGGCTTACCGGAGAGCAGCTGTCGTTAACGTCACAAGGCACAAGCGAACTCAAACACACACACTAGAGGGGCCAAACGGAGAGATACGGTTAATGCAAGTAAACTGATCCACGCACGGTTAAAGCCACACACTGGGAGGATAACATAACAATTTCACTTGGACATCTTTTTCTTTCCTTCTTTCCTCTTCATCTACTAACATGTTGTTTACTCTCTCTACACACACATGCACGTTTGATTTGAGGGTTGATGGGTTTATTGTTTTCGCTTCTAAACGGCACCGTACGGCATCTCATCCTCTTGTCACCGCATGATTTCATCGAAGGCCAATTATCTAACGCAGGGTGTGTGAAATAATAACACACATCAATAAAACTTCATGCACGGTATTATGATCGGCAAAACGTCCGTCCACAGCCGTGACTCCGGAATTTCGGTCGTCCTTTGCCCGAATCGATACCCTTTTCTTTCTTCCTCCACCCTCTAGGTGGATGTAATGTGAAACTGTTATTTACTATCCGTTCAATCTTCGTCCCGAGTTTAATACATTTTGCAAAAAAAAAAGAAATGCGGCACGTTTCCCACTATTGCCTTAGGTGGCTTTTCACTTTTCCTTTTCGACACTGCTCATAAATATATACACACAGCGTGATCAAGGTCACCGGGAGGAGAAGGATAAGGGATTTTTTGTTTCCTAAAAGAAAACATCCAGCAAAAAAAATTAAGCAGGAAATGATTGGAGCCCGTATCTAGAACACTCGATTTCATTCCTTCCAATAGCAGTAAATAAAACCGTCTCAAGTGGAA
Organism: Anopheles minimus; assembly: GCA_000349025.1. Taxonomy (NCBI): domain Eukaryota; kingdom Metazoa; phylum Arthropoda; class Insecta; order Diptera; family Culicidae; genus Anopheles; species Anopheles minimus. The sequence goes on from KB663666.1 coordinate 1,605,361, forward strand.
CCGTAGGAAGAAGGTTGTCTAGAGCAGGGAAAAAAATCCACTAGTGAACCTTATTAAAATGGTGGCTCTCCCACAATCTTCAATTCAACTATAAACACACCACGTACACCAACGGACGGTGGTAAAGATGAAATCACATCACTAATGATAATAAAGGTCCCGAGTGCAACGTTTAATGGTTTCAACACTGGCTGGCTGTCCGATATTTTTAGTCCAAACACAATTCCGCGCGCGCGTCTCAATGGGAAGGGAAGGAAAATTATCGTCACATAGCCCCACAAAATCACATCCACACACACACACACGCAAGGAAGGAACCACTACCACTTGTTGAGAAAACAAATATTCGCAAAGGTTTGCACAATTTTCTGCAACTGCAACGAAAACTGCTCAAAACGAGCGAAGGCGAAAGAAGCTGATCTCGAGATGAGATCGCGATCTCTCGCTAGAAGTGTCACACTAAGATCGGGAGATTTTTTGCACGGAGGATACCAAGGATTTGCCGTGATCGTGATCGTGGGGTGTGATCATTCGATTTTTTTAAAGAAATAAAACTTTTAATCACTTTTTATATGGTTGACTTAAAAAAAGAAAATCACTTTGGGCTTAATTTGGGCTTGTTCTAGTGGGTTACGGAATATCAAGATCAAGTCCAACTTTTAAACCCCCCGTTTTTGGAATGGAATATTCTACCCCGTGTCAAACACACACATTCACACAACGCACTCACGCATTAAGCACGCACGGTTAACGGTTGATCCGATCCGTTTGAACTCCGCCAAGAAACTGTCGGCTGGCGCAGGAACCAGCAGCTAAACGGCGAGTTTCCTCCACTCGCATTCGGTCTCGCTCGCACAAACACCGACGCGCGCGCTGGGTGAAGTATGGGATTTTACTATGCTCCCGCTCGGTCGCTCTCGCTCCACACAGAAGGAAAGCGCAAGCACCAGGGCGGTGGGAGCTCAGCCGTGAAGGCAGAAGCCGCCACTGCCTCAGCACCACCGACAGATAAAGACGGGACACCGGTACCGCACATACAACACTTGAGTTTCTTCCCCCTTCCTTTACTTCCTTCCGGGTGATCTTCTTCCTGTCCTCCAAGCCACCCTTCGCGCCATCCACCCCATCTGCCATCGGTAGTCGGTTACGGTGGATGACGACGGTCGTACTAATCATATATACGCGACGGTATGGTACAGCATTTTCTTTATTTTCCTTTCAGCCCCGTAAAAATTGTACACAATATGCTTTTCTTCTCTCTTTTTCTCTCTCTCTCTCTCTCTTTCTCTCTGCTCGCCACACCACACCAGCAATAGGACGCTTTATGATAGTGTGTGCGTACTATCTTACTGATACGGATTTTTCCTAGCATAAGAAAATCCCAAAAAGGGGGGTTATAAAAAACGGAGTGAGTGTTTGGGAGTGGGGGGGGAGGGGTAGAAAAATTTCCCCCACATTTCACATCATCACGGACACCTGCCGTTACTGGGTCGGAGGGAGAAAAAGAAAAACAGACCGTACGAATGGAAGGGGAAAAACTTACGGAAAATCAGCAAATTAAAGATGACACATATCCAATTGAATCAACCGGGGTAGTGGGAAATGGGACGGAAGAGGAAGGTGGGGTGAAGAAACAAATAAAACAGCAAAAAAGCGAATGGCAAAAAAGGATATTTTTAGAGAGAATGAGAGATGCTAAGCATAACCGAGAGAGGCCAAACATGCAAATGAAATATATTTTAATCAGAGGTTTTTTTTTCTTCTTCTGTATGCAAGAGTGGGCCCAAGGGCGAAGTGGAAAAATGTTCATCTTTTTTTTCGTTTTTTTCTGTTTTGCTTTTTTGTGTGAGTTATGCTCACACTGACGCATATGAAATGCAAAAAAAATTATTTAACTCCTCATCTAATGACATTGATTTCATAAAGTAAACGTATTTATAAGTAATAGTCAAATGAACGGAAAAACAAGAAAATAATTTATAAATACATTTAACACCCTTACATGAATAACGAAGAAAACTAGTGAAAGGGAAAAAATAAGAAATAATAAAAACAAAAGGAAAATGAAAAAGGTCACTTAAAAGAAAAAATACTGAACTGATGAATGGGATAGCATCGTAAATAAAATATACGAAATAAATATTTGTTGCTTTACAATCAAGACTTTATTGGGTGTAGTGGAATCGGCACTGGTCTAATCACACGACAGACCGGGACCAAAATCCCATCCGGATCGCTCACCCGTAGCAGCGATTAACTATTTTACTACGTGGTAAAATAAGTCTTATACGGCTTGGCCGTCATACAATACGAAAAAAACAATATTGTATTGCACAAGAAAATATAAAAAATATTTAAATAAATATAAACATATATAAACAACATATTAAAATATTAAATTATCATGGTAATCGTGAAATTGAGAAAAAAAAACATAAATTGAACAAAATAAATATCAAATATATTTAAAGTTATTTAATTCTTAAAGGCAGAAAAAACTAATTTAGAAATAAACAATAATTGAAGGAATTTAAAAGATTATTGATAATAATTGATAAAATTAAAGAATTCAAGAGAGAAACGAGTAAAAAAGAATGTTAGTAGGAAAACATTTTGCTAACAAATAGAGTAAGTGGACAAATAGAGTTGGTAAAAAATATAACTAGAGTGAAAATGTAAGAATTTTAATAATACTTGCGTTTTAACAATACATAATGTGTAATTATTATCAAAACATAAAACAAAGATGAATTATCACAAGTTTTCAATTTCAACTGATATAAACTCTTCCTTAATTTTCCATTGTATGTGTTTGTGTGTGTGATATCGTTGTTTACTTTCAAACGCTTCATCTCTCGAATCAAAAACACCCCAGCATATTTCGATTAACCAACCCGGATACGGTCTGATAAGCATATCGTCGTACGTTCGACGTTAACCGATCAACACCAAGCAACTTCCCGGTTGCTTACGGAGCCACTTGTTGCCGAGATTGAATGGCGGCTCTTGTGCTGCTCTTATTTTCCCGCCACTTGTTCGTGCGAGCACGTGCCATCGTTTTCGAGAATGTTACTTTCGGGAAGGATTGGAAAATTAATCACTGCCCATCGTGTGTGTGTGTGTTACTGCTGCTTCACTGCATCGAAGCGTATCAAGCTCCCGGTCAAATGCAAAAGCACTGAAATCCATCACAACATCAGCAACGGCTAAGAAAAGCAATGAAAACAAACACAAACGGCCACCCGGAATGGCGCGAATGCACCGGCGGCCAACATTCGACACATCTTGACCGAACCGTGACCGAGTGCGTCTATCGTTATGTGTATGATCGTAGTGTTTGGAAAGGGTCTCATAGAAGGTGGAAAAGAAATTTAAAATTTGATCATTTTAAGCATGGTTGAAATTATATTATAAATATAAAAAATAGTAATGAAACATATAACAAAGTATAAGAAGCTACTAAGCATAGTTTATAATTTAAAAGTGAAAGAATAAAAAGCAGAGTTACACTAAACATTTATAAATAATATAAAAGTTTTCTCTTATGCAATAAATCATATAATAAATCAATCAACTAGCAAAAACGCAATAAAATAAACGAAGTAAAACATTCAGAAAAAAGTCTAACAAATAAATACATTCATTATTAGAACGAGTTTAAAAGAGAGAAAACATAGCAAAACCTTGTAAAACACATTCACAATAATTAAGCCCTTAAGTTAGCCAGTAAATTACACTTTGAGTCACACTTCTCAAAATAACTCCCCCAAAAATCCCATCCGGATGGGTATTATTCTTCCACCAAACAAACACGGGCATTTAATTCCGAGTGCAGAACGAAACATAAAAGAAGACTAAGGATAAATAATTTCAAAAACACAAGGGGGGAAAGTTTGTGGCCGCGGAAGATTGATGGGTGATCTACCCCTTACGCGGGGGGTTCAAAAAGTCTTTTGAAATCAGCGATGCATTCGATCCGTAAAATAAAAACCGTAACTCTATAAACCTAAGGCACGCGGGCGATACGGACCGTCGCCTAAGCTGGACACTCACGGGCGTCTCACTTTGCCAGATGCAAGCGTTCAAGTAAGATCTCCATCAAGAATAGCGCTCCAAAGGAGTTAGTAAGGTGGCAGGTTGAGTTGTTCACACACGCGGAAGCATCACATTTCCGCGTGTACACGCGACTCGCGGTACGGGAGGACGTGCACATTAACAAAACAATTGGAAAGCAAACAGTGGGCAAGATCACTTGACGGGTGACGTCATCTGTGATGAGCTCGCAAAGGAGGAGAATAGTTTTCGAAGGTGCTAAAAACACTTTGTTTGATAGGAGTGATGATGGGACACAGTGTTTAAACTATGTCACCTATTATTCATTCGTTCCAGCCATTATGGTCGAGCTGGCCATTCTTTACTCAAGGCATGCAAATAAACGGAGGAGGTTTTTTGTCTTTGAGAGTTAGAGACCTCTGTCACCTGGCCTCATAATTAATTCATGACCTAAACAAATACCTTATGGTTTTGGGGAGTTTTTGCTATTTGCTCAAATAACCATTTTGTGCACGTAGCTTCAACACCTTCAGATCGATAATGCCAGCAATGCGTATTACAAAACCCACGGAGCATACAGATTTGAATGGCAAATAAAAACCACACCACCAAAACTATTTACCCGAAGAAAAAGGAAAAAAAAACCATCCACACACACACATAGTTTCGGGAAGTAAAGTGATGAAATTGAAATGATTTCATCAATCGGCAACAACCGTTGGCTATCCAGCCCGTTGGGCACGAAAATCGTTGCATTTATTTTGTGATGATGCGTGATGCGTGATGAAATTTCAATTCATGACGGCGGTACGCCCAAATAAACAAACCGCCAGTGTCCGACGAGTGATCGATGCCTGTCTTACACCATTTTATGCTAGAATTTGTCGAAATGCTGAGTGGAGAGTTTAGCAAAAAGGGAGTAGAGGGTTGCGGACGTGCTCTTTCTTAGCAATAAAAGGACGCAGTTTGGATTTTTCAGTCAGCTAAGTTCAAGATTCCTTTATGATCTAAGAAATATTTGTATTTGTAATATTGTAAAAATAATGTATTTATTTTAACGATTTTTATGATGAGAAATGATATTGAAGTCAAACAAATTAAACAACTGTTCTCGAAGTGTCTTATGTTGAATTTAAATCCTTAGAATATTGAATTGTTGTTCCAGTCTGTTTGCTTGATGATAAATAAAATAATAACAAGCTGTATTCAATGGTCTAGGAGATTTTATCGAATTGAACGATTGAGTCTAAGCATTCGTATTTTGAACAATAGAAAACTAAACAGCTGAATTTTAAGTTGAAATTTCAGTATCACTTATCCCAAAGACAATGAAGAAAATGAGCAGGATGTGGAATGAGGACTTTGTCAAATTGAGGAACTGGAATGAGGACCTTGTCGCATTGAAGAGTCTCATTTGCAACTCAGATTTGGAAGCCTGCTGCTGACGATCTGCTTTCTAAGTCTATTGAGATCTTAGTGATATTCACCATTGTTTTGTAACTCTAGAATATAGCAACTGAAATATCAATCTGATTCTTATTGAGGACATTTGAATTATTTATCAAGGATGTGTACAGTGGTGTTGAACATCACTTCTGACTACTCAGTAGCCACCAGTAAGTTCAGAATATGTATTTATTCATATTCTGAGGTCAGTTGACATCAAGTGCTCTGGTTGGTATTTTAACCTAATTAAGAATATCCGTATCAACATCATTACTCTTGGGAAGACCCACAAGACTTTCGAATTTCGAGGTGATCGCACTTTCGAAGTCTTCCTAAATGTCACCTTCCTTGAGTCAAAAGCCAGCACCGACAATAATATAAATGTCGAGATACGCGCTAGGCTGCAGTCTGAGGAAAATTCTCCGCCCAAAACACATATCGCGACGGTCGAAGTTGGGACTGTATAAAACTTATATAGTTTAAGTACTCGCATACACCTCTGAGACATGAACTCTGTTCAAAGCTGACTAAACCCTGGCTAAACCAAAACTGACGAAAGGCTGCTGTTTGAGGAAACCTCTCCACCTGTCGCGACAGTCGAAGTTGGAGTTGTATAGAACTTATCCAGAAACATAAGACCCAGTACTCACATACGCCTCTGTAACATGGACTCGGATGAAAGCTATCGAAACCCTCTTAGCCGTGTTCGAGAGGAATATTATGAGAAGGATTTTTGGCCCCTTATGTGTGGAAGGACAATGGAGAAGCACTATGAGTTGTACGATGGCGTGCAACGAATTGAATTCACCAGCCTCCGATGGGCAGATCATGTCATACGAATGGCACCGGACGACCCAACCAAAAAAAAATCGTTTTAGATCTTTCACATGGACAGAGTAGATGTGATAGACTCAAGCTGAGTTGGAGCGATGGCGATGATGCGTCCATCACGGATTAGCAGACGAAGGTGAACGATCGTGAGTGCTTTGGAGGACAGAGATAGGATTTATTTTTGTGGAGAAATACATGGAACAGTCAAGATGGAGGTCAAGAAGTGCAGATACCAGATATTCAGAAACATAAGCAGAACCATGACGGCCGCACAACTTATCACCTAGTGCATTCATGGGACATTGAGTTATTTGTAGATCGAAAAATTAACCAATTCTTCAAAAAAAATCTATAATCCTCAAGATTTCGAACCTGTGGTTAGATTAACTTTTTTTTCAACATTCTGAGTGAATTCTATTATACTATTAACTATCCCTCCATAGATCATCACTATCTTTAGTAGATTTTCATCGTTTAATCCGCAAAACGTAACTTCAAGCGTTAAATTAAACCATCAAAATCATCCCAATAGCATTAATTTTCACCAACAGCTCAGGGTTCATCATTCATCAAATATAATAAACCAGAAACTAATGTGAATGAATAAGTTATCCCATATAAAAACACAAAAAAAAATCTTTCCAATACAGTGACATCACACAATCTCAGCACAATCTCCCCAAAGCAGGAAAGGAACGGCCCTAGGAATAGAACCAAGGCAAACGGTGCCATGTTCAGCGATGAGATCAGCGACCATTTCTCTCCCTTTAGCGACCGACCATTCGCTCGGCGTTTCTCTCTGTTGTCGGAGTGCCAAAAAACCGTGTCAACTACCCGTCGTTCCATCTGGCCCAACCATATCCATGGAGCAGCCCGGTACCCCGTGATGTCTGAAAATAAAAATTCATCCCGTACCGTAACGCCTCGGGTTTGGCATTTCCCTCGAGGACACCGGCCGTAAGGGGTAAGCGAGTCGATTCGGGTTCTCCGTTTCTCCCTTCCCAATGTCAAAGTCAATGGTAAATTCCGTCAATGGTACCAATGTTCGGGTGGGGAAACTTCTAATCGGAAAATCTGAAACAACTATGCCTCCCAAGAACCATTGCCAAAAGCGATAGCGGATCGTGATGTTTGCTGTTTTGGCGATCGTGGACACAACAAACACACTGTTTCCAAATCATGCTTACTCCGTTAAAGCATTTCATATTCATTTTTAGACACACTAAACGATCGACGGTTCGGATAACGCCAGGACACAGCTGTACCGATGACGTGATCGAGTAAAAGTAAAAATCCACAAACAACACACATATGCAAGGCCACAGTCAGGATGACCTTCTACACGGCTGCAAAGCAATCATTTAGGTGGCGTAAATAATCGGTATAGTTTTCGGTGATATGTATTTGACAAATAAATGGTTAGTTACTTACCGCTGCTTGCGTCATTATTTAACTGTGATCCTACTCCGGCTTCCGGTGGTAACAGATGGTGATGTTGTAGGACGACCTTCACAGTGTAAGTTTTGAACCATCTTTTATTAACTGTGGATTAGCCAAAAATAAATCATGTCAATATTTTACTAACAGTAAGCATGTCCACCACGGAAAGGAATCGTTTTAGATGAATTCTCTCTCACAAAGTTATAACAGTTAAATAAAAATATATTTAATAATTTCTGTTTTTTTGTCTGCTAATAGACCATGAGCATAAAATCGTCGACATGAACCCGCATTTTGGGGTGATCTTCATTCTACTGCCACAAAATCATTTTCTACCTCAACATCACCTCATTGGCATTCCTGCGCATATGACGTGTTGAAAGTTATAGCGTCAATAAACAGTCATTCCGAACGCGTTCACCGCCATTCCTATGTGTGTAACTTTTTTTTTCATTTCATTGTAGCATTTTGAATCTCCGTTGATGCGCAAGAACGGAATGATGTTTTAATGAATTTTAAAGGTTATCTTCTAGCAGGTTTTTTTTTAAGTGGTTATGTTTAGGATTAAAGGTTTGCTAGCGGTGATTAGAGATGAGGAATTTCTAAGGTCCGCATAATCTTACTTAGCGAGAAAAAATAGAATGATAATAATTTTAAACTACTGTTATGACCGATTGTATTGCAGTGTCCCTCTGCCAGTGGTGTCAAACTCGTAAGGGAACTCGATCGTATAACTGAACACGTATTAAATTGTTATTCAGAATCATTGTGACAGTAGAATTGTAATGGTGGTAGAATGGTAAGAAATTGTAACATCAAAAAAATAATATTTTAATTTTTGCTGAGTTCCGTTTTTTTCTGCATTGATCCACAAAATGTACATTTAAAGGATAAGTTCGTATGACGTTGATAAGTTGGAATGACAAAATTTTCCCTTGGTAGGTCCACTCTTTTAAACTTCTTCACGATATACAAACGTTTCTCAAAACACTCGAAAGCGTGACACAAGGGCCTTCATAGCTATATAAGGACCTCTAAGGGACCTAAGGGTCTTAGACATAATATGTGTTATATATTAGATATACAGGGTGTTCAAGGTAAATTTGACAGTTGCCCAAGAATCAAGAAAAAAAAAATTTTTTGTGAAAAATAAATCGTTGATTTAGATTTTTTTACTGGAATAGTAACTTACCATGTTGTTTATTAAAATCATGCAAAAAAGCCAACCTCTCCCTTACCCCGCGGCCACAATTCGGCTCCGGAACCTGGCAACCGTGTCCCTAGAAAAGGCGCAAAAATGAAATCAATTTTTATGTCAAATTCTACTTTGGTGGTATCTATTGGTATCTCTCTCATATTTGCCCCAAAGAACATGGTCCAAAATGTTCAGGTTCGGAAAGTTGCAGGGCCACACATTCAGCGCGGTGAGGTCATAAATACGACCATTTTGGTCATTTGACAACCATTTTGAGCATTTGCCGGCCGCATTGTAGAATGCCGAATCTTGCTGCCACACATATTGGTCACTGATATAATTCAAGGCTTTAGAACAGTTTTCAGAAGCCTGATGTACTCATTCGCATTAACGCTGAGGCCTTTTTCCGGTCCAGACAAGGAATTTTTGGATTCCGGGCAAGAATTCATCCGTACGAACGCAATACGATGGTCTGGTTGGTGCATTCTTCTTGCAACTTCCTCAAAATTTCTCTTGAAATTTTCTGTCTCACTCCGGATCGTTTTCAAGGAATGCAGGGAGCATTACGCAGCTGTCGTCAAGTCCCAATTATGTCGTCCGGCGCGAATCATCAATACGCATGGAATTCTTTATCACAATTCAGGCATGTTCCGCTTGTTCAATTCTTTTGAAATTTTGTTCACTGTTTCTACACGTTTTTTTCTTTCGATTGATGAATCGCTTGTGTTGATATGTCAAGGCAATCACGATTTATAAATAGAACCGTAACTGTCAAAATTTACCACGAACACACTGTAATATGTAAAATTTTGTCCAGGAAGTCTGTGAAGTTATCCCGGTATTTGAATTGAAGATCTTAGTTGTATTTTTGCTATGCTATTTTTGCCACTTTTTCGACGAATACCTAGGAGAGTTTAACTTTTCTGGATACTGCACACTAAACCATGTTTCTCGTCCAAAACAAACAAGTTCCTGAGTAGCATTTTTTGTGAAACAAGGGTGTTTTAGAATCTTCTGGATAACATAAGTTTGTATAGCCTTATGATGCTACTTATGGTGGTACCGGATGTTACGATCAAACCAAGATAGTGGAACTCCTCCACTACCTAAAGATTATCACCGTCAACTCACATTCTACTCCTCAAACGAGTTTTATCACGGTCTAAAACTCCAGCGCGCGGATCCTCCATCCAATCCTAACTATTTCATTTAACTTCGTTTTCCAAGCAATTGAAGGGTTATCTGGTAGCAATAACAAAACGGATACATCGAACTGGAAGATGTACCAACGTACCCGAGTAGGACAAGTGGCTCATTTCACAAGGAACGCATCCAGGAAAAATTGAAAGCCTTTCATGTCATTTTTTTCATCTTCTTCTCATTCTAGCTTGACGTGTGACGAAATTAGTATATAAGCACAAGAATTTTAGAATAAACATGACTTGCTATCCAAACCTTAACGGGTATTCATCGAGTCCTTTGGTAGCATAGATCGAAACTCCGAACGATTCACGTTAAGATACTTGCTTCTATCCGAAGCTAAATTGCGTTAACCACCCGGAGTTTGCGGTTGGACACTTACTCCAACTCGAAAAAAGGCTAACCCGCGGAAGCTCCTAAAAAAGTACAGAAATCGATCGATCGATCCTTCGACGATCGTCCAGGGAAAACGGCTTAGAAATCTGGCTTTGTTTTTGTGAACAACACTCATTCTGCGCTTCACGCCATCTATATTGGCCTCCAAAAGAAGCACCTGATACACGAATCTGATGCACCCAGGTACTTCTGGATAATCTAGCGTAGCATGAAGATTTGCTCGGTGGATTTGATTTTCCTGCAACAATTCATACATTCATAACATTCATATAAATGAATGGTTGAAGTCTTCTGAACGTTATAAATTTATCTGAAATGATTCTATATATAAAGTTTTCCACACTGTATATAAAAAAACTGAAAAATGCGTACTGATCAATCTCCATTTTCTGCAAGAGAGAAAATGGAGATTGATCAGTACGCATATGACGATCTGCAGCGCTTGATCACGTTAACATCAAGTTCATCTTCTGATCGTAGATTAATACCAACTACCAAACGATAATACCGCATGGTTTTAGAGTAGATTGAGTATAACAGAATGCGTACGAATAATTATTGTTCACCCGTTTGATTGGTAGAATCATCAGCGAGAAATAATTAACAGTAGTACGCCAGACTTCTAAACGCAATATGACATATGAACGACATACCTGATGACGGTAGGATAGTAGACATAATTTGTCTGAGACTTCAGTATACCCAAGTTCAAACAAAACTTAACCTATTATACATGATTAACCGCAGCTAATGCATCTGTTATCTGTGTTATCTGTTCGTACGTTATAGTTCTTGAACGATCGTATTTCCATCAGTTTCGCTGTACACTTACGTATGTAAAATTTTATCAATTATGTTTACGCTTAAAAAAATATCTGACAATATATTTACAGTGTTAAATGAATTTGAAAAATAACTTTTAAAAGGTTCGAATATTTGTCTTCAAAGAAACTCCGTAATTTCAATTATGACGAAGGTAATAAAGAAGTCCAAATATAACTTAAGTTGCGTTTTTGGATTTTTTATACTAGTATGGAATATTGAACTTGTGTTATCATATATAACCTTACATTTTTTATTATCACATAATCATAATGGAATAAATAAATAAATAATAAATATCACACGAAAAACAGCTACTTGTATAGTTATGCTACGTACTGTGCATACTGTACTGGGGGGCGGTCCGGTGGCCGAGGAGATAAGCGGCGCCGGTCTCATACGGCAGGACCGGGGTTCAAATCCCATCCGGACCGTTCCCCCGTAGTGAGGACTGACTATCCAACTACGTGGTATCAATAAGTCTAGTAAGCCAGAAATGGCAGGCATGACCGAGTAGGTCGTTAAGCCAAAGAAGAGAGAGACTGTATAAAACGATAATGAGACTAAAACACATAAAAGTATATTATTATATGTTTACCAAAGTAAAATTTAATCTGTAGTTATCAACACCGTTCAAAAATATTTGACAAATAAACAAACCTTATAAAAGAACATAAATTTAAGCAAAGTTATGTTACGTCTTACCAATTCCATTAACTGGTGTTCCTATAGTTGCTTCCATCACGTTAATCGACACCAATTCAAAACAGCCCACGAATGTGACTATCTATCCTTCCTCAACCACTAGCCCCCCGTCTTGCCAGGAATCTCCAACATAAAAAGTGACCTTCACCTTCATACACATCCCCATCCAAAAAATGACTGAAATTTATTCATTACATTCGAAGCTCGAAGAAGAACAGCTTCTTCACGCATACTTATACGCATATGCGAAATTTAATCTACTTACACGTATTGCCCATTCCATCAACGAAACCTGTTAAGTGCGACGTAGCATAACCATTTAAAAAAAAAAACCTGAACTCACTCCCGCCCCACCACCACCCACCCATGCACACACATACAGCGAGACCGTGCATAGCATAACCCTCTGGGGAGATAGTGTACAAATCTAACGAGACAAATGATTGTGGAATGGGTTTTTGTTTTTGTGTTTGTGTCTATAAAACCATTTAATCAAACAAACAAAACCAATCTTCACGTGCTAACGGAACCAGAAAGCTTCTGTAGTACGATGATCAAATTACACGCGCATAGTTTGCGTTACACTGCAGTTAGCAATACCATTTCTCTGAACGTTCACAGTTTCGCACAACAGCACTACCAACAAGCAGTCGACCTGATTCCGATGCAAAGTTCCAGCAGCAGTGTGTATAGCGTTTAGTACAAGCCGCGCACTCTACCGTGTTACATGTCCGTCCGGCGTTAGTTGTGCTTGGGATGGTGCGTCATCTCCACTACTACCCGAGGCCGTTGACACATTGTGTATTTTTCTATCGTTGCTTACAATCGATTCGAACGTGTGCGTTCTCCACCGAACCGTATCGGTACCTTAGCTGGGCTTCAGATTTCTTTTCACAAACCGCTGACAACCTGTGACATTTTACGGTGCGCATCAACATGATCTTCCCGAGCGTTGACGTCGTCCAGAGCTATCTGTGGCTGGTGTTGCTTTGTGCCGTGCTGTATTTGCTGTGGTTCGTAACGACTACCGGAACACGATACTGGCAGTGCGTCCGTATGCCGTACATCGAGGGCCGTCCGATCGTGGGCAACTTCCTCGACGCGGTGCTGATGCGAAAATCAATGTTCGACCTAATGGACGAACTGTACGTGCACGAACGCGTACGGGATAGTGGGTTGTTTGGCATCAGCAAACTAATCACACCCACCCTGGTGCTTCGGGATCCCGAACTCATCAAACAAGTACTAATTAAAGATGCCGCATTCTTCTGCAATCGGTAGGCTCGGGGTGGTTGGGAGGGGGAAGGGGGAGGGAGTGGAAATATGATTGTTCGATTATTCGACCGACCTCTCGCGTTATTGCAGCTCCATGAGTACCGATCCACATGGCGATCCGATCGGGTACTACAACTTGCTGATGATTCGAAATCCACATTGGAAGCAGCTACGCTCCTATCTAACGCCGTCGCTGAGCTTGAGCAAAATCAAACAGATGTACCAACTGCTGGATCAGGTAAGTTCGTTGAGGGTATTGGACTACAACGTAATTACAAATAAGCGTTAGACTAAGCATAGCAAAGGAAAGAATGGGTTTAATGGAGACACCTGGTCTTTCGATAACTAATGCAACTATTTTTACATAAGATCTTGATGATATTTAATTCTGTAATTATACGATTCTGATGCTAAAGATTGAATCAAGTCAAAGTTAAAAAAAACACATATTAGATTTTACTAATATTCGAGTAAAGCTATGAAAATCTAATTCCAATCTCTGTTAACCATTGCCAAAATAGTAGTGTTGGGTAAATCTGTTTCAGATACATGAATCTCTCCCCTTCATAATTTTACGCATTCTCAACGCCTCTTAATTTCAGTTTTAACTCGTTCTTAGATGAATTATCAAATATTCAGTATACCAAAAAATATTATATTATCAAATGTTAGATTATTATATCAAAAATTGCTTGGGCACAGTCCGTGAATAGGATTTGCGGTAAAAATGAGAACCAATTTCGCACGACCAGCGTGACTCTAAATCGTTGTTAGCTTAGACTTTCAGTTTTGTCGTTTTAGACTGCAATATTCTATTTAAGCTCATTTTTAATAGTAATTTTCTTAGAGAAAATTCAGATTTCCAACGGATCGTTGAGCATTCATGAATCTTTTGCGAATCATCTCATGATTCACTGAACTCTTGAATGACTCTTTTGAAAAGGATTCATTAAGCACAACACTACAAAGTAAGCATCAAAGCATATTGACTTGTAAGCTCTCAATCAATTCATAGCAAGATGATTAGCATTAAGTAAATAATTAGAAAAATCGATTGAGTAACACAAATGTGGATCAAATCCACAGAGCGGACGACATCTTCATCAAACTTCAATCCATAGGTACCAGGAATTCCATTCCGCTTAGGGCCTAAAGATCATGGGCCTGAAGGTCGTGGGTCGAATCTCAACTGGAACGGTAACATGACATATATGCGGCCGATCTTGGAGAAGATGGCAGAGCAGCAGCTCTTCTCCTCTTCCATCTCTCCATTGTCTTTAAGGCTGCATATTATGGCAAAGACAAAGTAAAACTGTACGACGCAATACGCTACATTACAACCTCAGTCAAACTTACCAGAATTGTAAGTATGACAATGACCAAGAGTATCCCCAAGTAAAACGACTACCTTCTCTAATCTTCAAACGAGCGCTAGAGAGTTTGGAAGCCGCAGGTATCTTTATCTATAAGTCAATCTAGATCTACGACTCTTATACGTAGCAGAGGCTAAACAGGTCGGTCTTTCGAAGTCGACCAAAATGTCCTTGTGATAATAATATTGTAGTGGCGACCCACCGGACTTTTTACAGTCTGAAGAGGGATTAGATACCCGATTCGTAGTTCGAGGTACTCACAAGATCGTTTCCCCCAAGGTCTAAGTTAAGGTTAAGTGATGGAATTTCTTCGTTTAACTACTAGTGTTTCCAGACCCAATAGTTGGCATCGTGGGGAGTAAATTGGCAGGTTGTTTCTGCCGTGCCAATATAAGCGATGAATAGCTTATCTGGCAAATTTCTATTTCTTGAATTATACTAACCCGAGTGATATATGTACAGTAAACTATTGAACCGTATTCTAGAATTGGTCTGACAATTTCACAAAATGTTCGAGGCACAGTGGATCTTCAAATTCCATTGGCATTCTAAACTTCAGATCAAGTGTTTTGTTGGTTTGTCTTAATATATCCTCGTACTGAAGTCTGAAGTCTAGCTTAGCATCTAATATATCACTCCAAGGTCACGCATGTTGTCAGATCGGTAAATAGGAGTCTCGTCAATGTAATACGTATATTTTATCGGTTTCGTCATATGCGACACCACGTATAACATTTTTCAACCCTTAACAACAAGGCGTTTTTGGTCGCACCAACTACTAAAACGCATTACAACATTTTGCAAGCTTACACCGTCGTTACCAGTTTTTTTTTTTGCAGTCATGAACAATTTATTTCCGGCAACAGCAGGTAGCAGTTATCATAAAGTACGTTATAGCAATGGGACTAAATTGTTTGCTAGATCTCTATGAGAGTGAAGCTCGAAGTCGGATAGACAAGAATCGCAATGTCCCATTACGGAAGGCATCGAAATGAACGGTTGATTGTCAATCGATTATTCAATCGTAGTGCTTCAACTACAACTTCAAGGTGGATTCTGGATTGCTCCGGAAACTAGACAGTATGACACATCGTCCGCACGAAGAATTAGAGTGTAAAGTTCGATCTGTTGACCATCTAACGAGGTAGTTGTGAAGGCAAGGTGAATCCAATCATGTCGTCAATACGGTGGATTAGATTAGAGTGATAAGCAATAGAAACGGCAAGATAATTCCCACGTATACCACAATAGTACTAACGATTTGAGACAGAAACCTGGCCGGTCATTGCATTCCGGTGTCCACAGTTTGAATGTGTTATCAGCAAAACAAAGCGAACAATATAGAACATATCTCCGGCATCGCTAATCGTTCCCAACTGCTGCATTGTATTGTTGTACCGCGCACCAGTTCATTGTGCACCGCCAGGTGATAAAGCCAGGTTTAGTGTCACCGCAATCATGCACCTTGAAGTGAGTGATATCCTCTGCACGCTCGCGCTACTGCTGATCGGGTACCTAGGCTGGCGAAAGCATAACTACTGGAATAGGGTCGGCGTTCCGTACGTGCTGGAGATTCCCATCATCGGGAACTTTAGTACGATCTTCCTGCAGCAACACTCGAACTTTGAGTACATCGAGCACATCTACCATCATGCTCGTACACGGGAAAGCGATTTCTTCGGCGTCAACATCTTCACCCGTCCGGCGCTGGTGTTACGAAACCCGGACCTTATCAAGAAGCTAACCTGTACGGATGCGATCCGCTTCATCAATCGGCAGATGTGTGCGGATCGATTTCACGATCCGATCGGGTACTATAATCTGATCATGATCCGGGAACCGCACTGGAAGCAGCTCCGTGGATTTCTTTCGCCGGCCGTTACGAGCGCTAAGCTAAAGCGAATGCAACCCCTTATCGAGCAGGTGTCCCAAACGTTTCTTCCTTTTGTGTTGCTCTTTTTAATCGCGTGTCATCCCTCCGAGAACTAATTTATCACCCGTATACTACTTACAGGTTGGAGCAGACATGGTGGCATCACTCGATGCATTACCTGAACTACGAGACCGGGTACGTGAAACGGAATTCAAAGAACTCGCTGCACGCTTCACCACCGACGTGATTGCGAGCACCTTCTTCGGCATACAGGCCAACTGTCTGAAGGATGAGAATTCCGAGTTCCGTTACTATGGGCGGAAAATATTCGATTACGGCCCGGTACGCGGTATGACGATGGCATCGTTCTTTTTCGCACCCGAGCTTGTACCTTATCTACGGTTGAAGCTTTTTCCCCGGGATACGGAAGCTTTTCTCAAGGCTATTATCGAACAGGAGATCACTAGGCGTGAGAAGACGGGAGAAAGTCGTGGGGATTTCATCGATTCTATGATTGCGCTCAAAAACAACAATGCTACGCTGGGTGTAACCGAGAAGATACGTTAGTAACTTTGCAAGATATTTCTCAGCATTGAGACGCATACATTAAAGTTGTTTTCTCCTCTGCTGTTCTGTTTGTAGCACTCAAAGGTGATATACTTGTGGCACAAGCGGCAACCTTCTATATGGCCAGCTTCGAAACTACCTCCTCAGTGTTATCGTTTGCTATGTACGAGTTAACCAGAAATGTAAGTATAATACTTCGGAAGCTTTAACAAGTTTTTACAAAATTTTCTATCCTCATTTTAGCCACAAATACAAGCCCAACTGCGGGAAGAAATACGTCTCATTATCCGTAAATATGGACATGACATTCCTTACGAAGCGTACGCCAATGAGATGCCATACCTGGGCATGGTTATCTCCGAAACGGCTCGGCTTTATCCTGTTCTTCCCTTCATCGAGCGTCAGTGTACATTGCCGGAAGGTAGTACCGGATACAAGCTGGAACCGTTCCACGACTACATCATCCCCAACCATATGCCAGTATTGATTCCAATCTATGCCATCCATCGTGATCCAAAGGTAAGATCACCTTGTAGAACTCCTTCCTTAATTAGCTGTAGGTAAGTTGGGCGATAGAAGCTTTTTTTAAGTTGGGGACTCCGAAGTTTTTCATGTTGTGAGCTTCTTCAGGGAGGATAGTCTTGAGTCCTTTCTGTCTGATCAATTATTACTACGTTTAGAGCATCTTCAAAAGGCTTGATCCCTCACTATTTGTAGTCATTTCCTTGTTCTATACTTTTTATATTGTACATCAATTATGTTAGTGTTATCCTTCCACTCTGTATTATGGCGATTATATAAAAAACTTCTCTCTATCTGATGGTGTTACGTTCAATATCTCCTTAATCTGTTTCCCGGTAGTTGTACTTCTAAATTCCTCTCCTTCCTGTTCCGCATTCCAATTACTCCTTTACTACGTTTGTCCTATACCGTAAGTCCTTAGTCCGTCATCTTTGGATTAAGATAGACATGAAGCTTTCGTTTTATTATGTGTCTGCTTCTGTTATTCTAGATTACAACTGATTTCAACAATCCTTTGTGTCTTGAAACTTAGCACTTTTGAAAGTTACGTTTCCAAGCTGAAATACTTATGTACCTCTTTTTAAAATTCATTTTCTTTGACATTTACATTTCTTCAAAATGGTTTGCATTGAGGGCTGTATACTTGAGTAAACCTTACTAAATAAAGGAAGTGATTGAAGAGCCACGAGAACAGAAACAAGCGATAGATTCATTGTGGTCAAACAAGTACGACTAGTTCAATTTGGGCAGATTATATTGAAAGTCTAGAGGTTTTTCACTAGAACTCTCTTCAGACGTTTCCAAGGTCGATCAAATATTCTACTTCCCTCAAACTCGTCCTGATTCCACAACTTGGATTCTAGACTAGAATGCCTTCCTAATACCAGCTACTAGTCCTCCAAATTTTCATGCATACACTTGTAAATGTTTGAGTTAGTTGTCAGATAACATATACAGTTAACTAATGACGTACCTAACCTATTTTTAATAAATGAAATGAAAATTTCTCACACTCCATTTAACTTTCTCTACTTTCTAGTATTTCCCCAACCCGGAACGCTTCGATCCGGAACGATTCGCCAAGGACAATCTGGACCAGATACAGCCCTGCACATACATGCCGTTCGGTGTTGGGCCACGCACCTGCCTTGGATCACACTTTGGAACGCTGCAAATTAAAATTGCACTCGTCAAGCTACTCACCAAATATCGCATCGAACGATCGTGCTCCACGCCGGAAGTATTAACTTACCGCAAGAACGCCTTCACACTGAACTCCAACGAGGGTCTCTACGCAGAGTTGGTGGAAGATGCTTTGGGAATGTGAATTACACCACAGACAAAAAGATACAAATCCTCTTCAAGGGTGGAAGTCTCTATTTGAGTGCTATTAAAGCGTAACAACGTGGCGATACGACCGGTTCGAACAGTTTTACCAGAAAGCTACGATCATATCCACACTCTCTCAGGTACAGCAATCGATCCAGCAGGATTAACGTTTCAATAACCGGTGCAAACTGTTGCCGTATCAGGTAGAACACCTTTAGCTGTTCCAACTCCCCGGCAAAGCGTGCTTCTAGCTCCAATAAACTATCATCCGTTATGGTAACATTCTCCGTCAGGTCAAGCCTGCGGATGGCTTTTCTTACGTAGTCTACAAATCCGTTGCATTTAAGCCGTCCTACTTGGTGGGATTTTTTCTCACCACGCTCTAGAAACACTACTTGCAGTAATGCCCGATAGCCAAGCTTATCGCTCGGGTTTTCACGGTTTGCACATGCTCGTTCGATAGATTCCGCTGCCAGATTGCGTGCGTTACGTCCCAGTGCAAAAAAGCGTTCCCGCAGATGGGCACTCATCGGAAACCCGTACCCGGGGTTTTCGCAAACTTTAGTCGGATTGTAAAACTCATCCACAACGAACTGTTCCTGCATCAGATGGTAACAGCAGCCAACGTTGCAAATTCCTCTTATGGTGGGATTTTCATGAAACAACCGCAGACAGTTCGGGCCGAGATTGCCGCACGTGTGGAGCCCACACAAACAGAAGGTGGTGTGATTCCCCTGGGGAAAGTATGCAGCGGCCAGCTCAATCAAGTTGGTGTTAAAGTCGATCAGCTGCGTAGCCGTTCTGTACAACGTCTTCAGCTTGTGTTCGTCCTTGCACAGGTTGGTAAAATATTCATCCTCCTCTAGATTGGATTTCCGGACGGCTTTGGGAATTTTGTTCTACAAAAGAGGAATTATATGAAATTTCAATTATTTGTTTAAATTATTGCATACAGAATCAATTACCTTCAGACGCTCGAGACGCTTTTCTGCCCCGTTGGTGTTGTCCTCGTTGCAGTCTACACCAAGAACTTTTATTCCGTGCTCTAAAGCAATCCGCGACGACAGATAGCCTTTCCCATCGCCCGCATCGATCACTAAAATATCTTCCAGCTTTGTGGAATCTGTACTGATCGATGCCATCGCTGTACACAGTGATGCCACGGCAGCAGCAGCTACCTCTACCTCGTGACACTTTTTCTCGTTCATTAGTTCCGTCATTTTCAAGCGCGTTTCCTTACGGTGGTCCGACAGCGCGTCTTTAAACTCATCCAGTGTAAGTGCCGTTCCGAGGGTTTCCGTTCCTCCCAACCGATATTTGCGCGTATTATCGATAAAAGCCCGTACGCCCGGGAACCGGCTTTCGTTCTCGTACGCTGGCTCGAACTGACCCCAAAACAGTTCCTTCGCCTGGAGATAATCATCAACCGTCTGTAGCTCATGCTTGATCGTCTCGGGCACAAATTGTTTCCAGTGCTGTTCCGTAAGATAGTCCACCATGTGGCAGTTGATGAATGCCAAGTTCGGCTGCAGAAAGCGAACGATCGTATCCGCCTGTTGCTTGATCCGATCCATCGTGTAGCGCTTAAAACGAAAGATCATTCGTTTGCGTGTATTTAAACGGAACCTTCAGCAGCGCACACAGCCTTCGAAATTTGTTCCTAATCTGTTGCAAATTGTGCAACAAATCCGTGGCCGGATCGTTTTCGTGCGGATACTTTTCCAACGCGTCCGACAGTTCCTGCAACACGCTCCGGGCTTTCTCGTTCGCAGCCGTTTCCGGTTGGGAAGCAATCGAATTTACGATACCGAGGTAAAATCCGATTTCACGTCCAATTTCCGATCCCTTCTTGTAACCATAATCTGCTGCCTCCTGTACGGATTCCTCCAGTCGACCGTCCGCCAATCCTTGGTGAAAGTGTTCACCGATAATGCGTTCCTCGGTCAGAAAAATGTCCTCAAACACATCATTTATATCACTCACGTCTTTTTCTGGTTCCGCGTGGTTCTGCTCACTTTCGGAGCTCGTCATAATTTACCGAGAATATGTGGAAATCACCTACCGAAAGCATGTGATTGCAGGTTTATGGGCAACATGTAAACAAACCGACAACACACCGGCGAGCAAGCTGTCAAAAACCAACTGAGCAACAACATATGCAATTGGGCTACACATGCTTTTGTTCAATTTTGCATAATTCTCCTCAAAAGGAGCTATTACAGCTTTCTAGAAAAGCTATACCACTGTTTTTTCCACTTTTAAGTTTTCTTTTTTGCACACCAAAAACTGCTTTTTAAAACAAAAATAACAAAACTGAATGGTTGTTATACGTCAACGACAGCGCGCTCAGTTTGAAACTGTGCTACACGGTTCCAGAAATTACGAACTGTCAAAACCAACCCCTGTCGTGTTTTCAGTGTGTTTTCCCTTTTTTCCCACAACCGCAACAATAAAATCGATCCGCGCAACCTAGAGCCGGACCCGCAAATGTTTTGATTGGTGTGGAATTGCCGTGCATTTCGCTGGCGCAATACGGGTGCATCACAAAAGTTCCAACGTTTGCCACACATTCCGCGTTACCCTTCGTGCGATTCGTGCGACCCGCGTTCTAATCTATCGAAGAAGAAAAACGGTTTGCTATCGAAAGTGATAAGGAAAGGTATGTGCCCGGGACTGGCGTTGATAGTGAGGTTGGAGTATTGATAAAAATTAAGCTGACTACAACAGTACGCTCATTACAGTACGGTGCGTTTCGTTCGATGCAATCAATCAAAAGCGACTCGAAACCGTACAGTGTGGTTTCGGTGCAATTTACATAAGACAAACGAGTCCGAGAGTCCGAAAGGCCGAAAATCAGCAAATCCGAACCGAAGCTCACATAGTGCACAGGATGGCAAAATATTATGAAAGTGCCACCATCTACAACTACTCGTGGGATCAAGTGACGCAGGGATTCTGGAACCGGTACCCAAATCCGTTCAGGTGAGCCATCAGCGGGGGACCATTTCACCATCCATCAGCAAGATTTCATTGGTTCAAGAACGCGCACGACCCTCGGATGATGTTCTACGAACCGGGGTGTTGAGTGGTGGTCAAAAAATAGCTGCAATTTAGGTTGCCGCACTCATTACCAATCGGTGCAATCGTAGCCAACTGCGATCCGCAGCATGCTTGGCCCATCTGCTCACAACACACACTGTCGTACCGTGCACCACCTCACTACCATCACATCATTATGTAATGCGTAGCGGCGCACACTGCGATCGCGAGTTATTCGCTACATCATCATGCTCTTGATGTTTGTGTGTGTGTGTGTTTGCGTCGGTTGTAACACGTTTTAATTCCTCTCGTTTTGTTCTATTTTTATGAAATGCCACCGTACTTCGCACCCTGTGACCCTGCGCCTCCATCAAACCGGATGCATTATTGCCGGGACGCCATTGCGACACATGCATCGCCTATAAACACACACACGCGCTACGTTGCAGCGCGCACGTACTGTCGGAAGATACGGTTTCCCGGGAGATACGGAATGGCAAGCTGCACAGCAAACGGTTACTGACCAAGACGAACCACGTGCCGAAGTGGGGCGAACGTTTCTTCAAGGCCAAGTCGGTGAACATCGTGGAGGAATCGGTGGTAGATCCGTACGAACGGACGCTCGTGACGTACACCAGAAACATTGGCTTTAACAAAATAATGGTAAGCTTCCACAGGCTTTCACACTTATCTTTTCTTAACAATGAATTTTGTTGTCCCCCATTTTCTAGAGCGTCGTGGAGAAGGTCGTGTACAAATCGCTCCCGGATCAGCCCGGCAAAACCATTGCAATCCGATCGGCCTGGATCGATTCGTCGGTGTATGGGTTCGGTACCGCTATCCGTGCATTCGGGTTGGACCGGTTCAAGAAAAATTGCGCCAAAACGGTCAACGGCTTTAACTACGTGCTGCAGCACATGTTCCCGAACAATCCGGTCGCGCTGGCGGCGGCCGCTGCCGCCAACAAAGACTTCCAGGGTTCGAAGGCACAGAAGCTGCGTGAGGCAGCGAAGCACGCATCCGACCACATGAAGGCACAGGCCGAACACCTCGTACAGAACCTTTCCGTCAAGGGCTAGGAAGCGGGCGGGAAGAAGGAGACGCAGGTGCAACATGACTTGGCTCCTTCCGTACCGATCGTGTTGGATCACCGGGCGGACGGATAATTCCAGCTTTTTTTAAATGCGTTTGCTAGAAAGCAACAAAAAGCGTGTGAGGAGGTCCATGTCCTTAAGAGCTGTGTTAGTGTGTAGTGGAGATAGTTTACAAATAGTCATACAAATATGTGTCACCGCTAGCCGGTCACTCACCGCTCTGGTCGCTGGTTTTGAACATCCCAAACTCCTATTCCTACCCTCCCCAGTTACCCCGGCTCGTTCCGCTTCTAGCAGTATTGTTCCGGGGGTCGTATAGTGACGGCCCCCCCTCTACGTTCGACGGCTGGTCCATGACGCTTTAGACGCCACACGAGCAACCTTTGCGGGATGTTGGTGTGTTGGGATTGTGCAATCGACCTCTATCACGTTCACGATCTACTCGATCTGTTGATCATTCCACATTCGATTGTGTTGCGCTTACAGTTGCAGAGTCTACGGAGGGATGAATATGATTACCTGCTGTTGCTACTGCTGCTACAGCAAAAATAAACAAAAAAGCAAAAGATAATACACTAGGTTTTAGTAAATGATTGTGTACAAGAAGGGCCATTGACCGACGGGGTGCATACCAGGGAAATCCCCAGGAAATGTGCGAAGTTTGTGAAAAGTTAGATTATTGGGCAGGATCATAGCTGTAATCGAATTAGAATATTCAATTGTAATGCTACAGTAAACCATAATAAATTTAAACTAATGAACCTTTTAAGCGTTTTTCATGAACTTCCTAAAAAGTAAAGGATTACATACCACAATTCTAATCACAGATGAATGATCAACGTCTGTCGAGGGCTAATGCACTTCTGTTCAAAACCATATTTCTATCCATATTCATCGTTTTTTTAATGACATTGCGAACATTTCCACAAATTATACAAAACATTGAGAGTAGAGATTATTTAATTTTATAGTTTTTTTATTGTTTGTCTTAATGCTTATCAAACTATTGCTTGGAAAGAATAGGAATTAGCATAACGAGAAGAGCTTAACATTATTAAGCAAAATTAATCAAACAAAAAATATAGCGCGATGAACAAAACAAACGGAGCAATTAATTGATTTTACAAGTCAACCTAATCTTTGGTTTACTGAGAGGAAAATAAATAAAAAGGACAACACGAATGTCTATCAGTTGCGTTTCGATCCCTCGACACGAAGAGAGGTCATTAGAAAAATATGGGAAAAGCACTTTTCTGGGCTAAAACCATCGATAAAGTAATGATACGGATCATCTTCTATATTCTATCCCCTTCGTACTTAATCTATTTTAGTTAAAATATCTCTAAATTCGTGTTCCAAGTGCCTTTAAATCTTCTTTTTTAGATTTTAGAATAAACCAATAAAAAATCAACCCCATATTGAAAGCCATAATAACATTTGAATGATTCTATAGTTTTGAAAAGAACTGTATATCCTTTGCCAAGGTGACGCGGAACTAACAGTATCATTCTACGAAAGTTATATACATTACTTTCTATACAATTTCATTCCAATTAGAAACCTTTAAATATAGAAAATAATTTGACCAAATTTACAATTTGTAACTTCGTCCTTTTATTGGAAAGTTCCACTTACATTAAGCTGCTAGCCACGGTACGCAGCAAAACCAAAACATGTCTCGATACCGGCTTCGAGGTTCAAAATAAAAAAAACGATCCAAAAGTCCAACGATTGTACATCCGTCCACACTGTTGCTTACGAGTTACTGTTTTTTGAAGCTCTTCAGAATTGGGTAAATGTTTTCAAATGCATCGTAAATCTCCTGCCGCACTTTGGCACCGGTGAGCACCACTTTGCCGGACACGAAAATCAGCAGCACGATACGCGGTTTCACCATACGGTAGATCAGCCCCGGGAAAAGTTCCGGCTCGTACGAGCTGAACCGTCCGTGCGTCAGCACCAAACCTTCGAGCCGAATCGGAAACCGTACGTCACAGCTGCCGACCATGTTTTGTACTTTGAAGTCAAGGAATTTGGCCTACAAAGGGAGGAATAAATGCATTAAAGCTCCATATCTATTTGTCGCTTTCACTAGCGTTTGGAACATACCGTAAAACCGAGCTTTTGTATGATACGTGCGTATTTACGTGCCGCAAGCCGGGAATCATCCTCACTTTTCGCCCCGGTACATACCATCTTGCCGGATGAGAAAATCAGTGCTGTGGTGCGCGGTTCCCGAATGCGCATAATAACGGCGGCGAAACGTTTCGGATTGTACTCGGCATTACGGGCATGCAGGGCTATTTTCTTGAGATCGAGCTTGCAGCTTAAGTTCACCGTGGAGACGATATTCTGTAGCTGGGGTAGGATGGCCGGTTCGCTCGGTGTCATTGGCGTCATCGGCGTTGCAGGGCCCATGGTTTGGTGGATATTTACACTGCCGATGTTCTCCGGATCCCGCACACTGCCGCCGCTGCCTTGCGTTTGGCTGGGTGTTGCTGCTGCTTTCGATTCCGTCATCGGTACCATTGGTGACATTAAGCTTTGCTGTGGAGTAGTAAACGTTTGTTAGGATTTGGTCGTTCATTCGCTTCTGCATATGCTTACCGGTGTCTGTGGTTGGATCATGTTCTGTGGGGTGGAAAAGCTGGGCGCGTACGTATGCATGCTCTTGCCGGACGTTGATCCGATTGCCGGCATTGTGTAGTTGCTAGAGCTAAGGCCACCCATCGGTGTCATGTGCGGCATGGATTGTTGCTGCTGGTAGGCATGTGGGAGGATCTGCTGGTCTTCCTCCGGCTGGTGCAACGGCGTCCCGATGCTAGGGATTGAAAATCCCGGACTAGGTAGCATCTGGTCCATGTTTGAAGCCAAGCGTTAGAGGTACGGCGGTAAATGTAAATATCACCAGCACAGCGGATGTGGCTTCTCTACCGGCACCCTTTCCTTAATCGTATACTCCGCACTACTGCGTTTTTTGGCGTATACAAACGAATTACACACAAATTAGACCATCAAAACTACCAAAATATTGTATCCGCAAACTTCTTTCGGCTGCCAGATTGCGTCCCTGCGTCCTATTGTTTTTTTTAGCTTTGTTGGAAAACACATTTGACAGCTGACTTGTATGACAGATCGCAGCGACCGTAGCACAGTTTGACACCGTTGCACAGTGGGCGATTTCGATGCAATTATTTTTTAAAATTCAAATTACATCTATAAATACCGGTAAAAGTTTTACGAGTAAAATATTCAACAAAAATTCGAACCTCACTTCAATGAAATCAACAAAAATTTCTAAATGATAACTTGTATTGAAGACCTTTATTTCATTGATTTGGTTTAAATTACTGGAAGGGAAATATGAAATTGAATTATTTAGACCTCACATTTTAAACAATAACCTTTTTTGCTACCTCAAATAGAAACTGTAGCAGTAGAAAACATATTCCCAAACCATATTTTACTCTTTATTTGTGATATAATATAACTCTTCAAGATACAATGAATATACCAATAAGGCCGTGCTCTATTTTTGTCGTTAACGACAAACGACAACGACAAGTTTTACGAGGTGCTCTATTTTTGTCGTCCAACAATCTGTCAAACAGAGAAGGGAGTCAAATGAAAAGAAGAAAAGGAAGAATCATGTACAAAGGACGGTTTGTAAACAAGACGCGTGCTGTATGTAAACAAGACATACTTCTAAATACATTTATGATTATTTGCTTCGAAGTTGAAATTTGATTGAGAAAAATGGAATTTGGAGAACTTGTGTCCAGCTCTGGGATGCTTATTTGTTTGCTAGCTTTATCAGAAACAAGTGGAGAGAGAAATGAAGTGTGGAAGGAGCGTATGGAAAGCGGAGAATTTAGCGTTCTTTTTCAGCATCTACTAAATGCAAATAGTATAGGAAACGACCGCAGGTTGAATGCTGAAAGACAAACGCTAAAAAACTCATGTTTTAGTCAGATTTACTATTTATTCCCAAGCCATCTTACATGATAGGAAATTTCCCCCCCCCCCCCAAATTAAATGCCAACTGTTTTTGACGACCAAGATGCACATATGTAAGATATGCGAACGACATGTTTCACGCGGTGTATAGAAAAAACAAATTGTTTTGTATTACGACAGGATTTTCTAGAGCATCTTCATACAACGCCATACGTTTGTTTTTTGTCGTTTGTCGTTAACGACAAAAATAGAGCACGGCCTAACCAAGCGCTTAACAACTTACCGTATAAAAGAACTATCAAAAGCCAACAAACAAGTAACACAAGTAATAAACATACGTAGTGTTCACCAAAGAAAAAAAACTTTACTCCCAAGGATAAACACAAAATACAGTTTCAGCAATAAAACCTGACAATAGAAGTTAAACTTAAACGAAACACAACGCTCGAGAGGAGCAAAACTGTTTGTGTGTTTGCGTTTCTGCTGTTTTGGTTTGGTTTTTTGCCTTGCGTTTTTTCTTCCATTTGTTCTCCTTTAGGTATTTTCACCTGTGCTCTTGTCTTTTTGTCTGTTGGAATTAAATAATTTTAAAGAAAAACGCATTTTAATAGTTTTACTATTCCCTACTTCGCTTTGTTTGATTTGCATCTGGTTTATCACTAAAATATATACGTTTAAACGTTCAATAGCTTACGAAAGGGAGTACGAGGGAGTTTCATGTTGAGTTGGTTGTTTTTTTTCTTCTTTATCTTTTAGTATAGTTTTCGTATTTCGTACAAGTCACTGGTAGTTTTATCCTCTAAACGATCATCCAAGTGATTAAGTTACGAGCTGCAACGTGTGTGCAAATGTGGATGTGTCTCTGTGTGGTGTTGTGTCCGACATTTTTCCGTCCTAACGTCCAAACCAAATGGAATGCCTTTTTGTTGTTTTTTTTTTGCCGCACCACAAAAAAACTGTTTCGCATACAACAGCCGCGAGAAAGATAGTTTCTTACTATTTACTAAAGTATAGATTTACAACTGTAGCCAAGCTGTTGATTCGCTGATTCAATCTTTTTTTTACGCTTCTCATCTTCCTTCTTCGTTTTCAGTAAAGTTTCGACAAATTTTTTTTTTGTTTGTTTTGTGTTTCTCGACTGTTTTTGTTTGCTAGTTTTGTTGGTTAATACTCTCAAGAACATGTTTTCGGCTTTATTTTACGTTTTTTGTGTGTTTTTCTTACTTGCTTTACGTAATTGCAGTAGTTGTAGTAGTGGATTACTGCTAAAGTAGCACTAGTAGAGCACTTAAAGATTCAGTTGCGTTTTCTAAAAGGACTAACTCTTCTTGTTATGGAAAAAGGACTTGGATAGCAGTTTGTGTGTGTGTGTATTTTTATAGTAATTCAGGCGTTAGCAAGCGAATCCAAGATGTCAGATATTAATCGTTCCATAACTCTTCTGGGCAGAATATGCAATTCGAAACTGCGCAAACAACACGATCTTATTTTCAGCAACTTCTTTCACACGTTTTTAAAGTGGATATAACATATTAAGGGTATACAAAATAAAGAAAGGATAATTTGAAAAAAAAACGACGAAAGAGTAGTAGTAGAGAGTGCTCTTCAGCTGTTTATTAATTATTATATTGTTACTCAACTCCTTCACTTCACGATTCAACACATCCGCACTATCCATTTCTGCAGATGCAACACTTGCCACACGTGTTCCACGGTTACTGCTCCCTCAACACTCCCTGCCGGCCATTCCTTTCTTTCTTTTCCGAACCTTCTAAACCATTCCTTGCCTTCCTTTCCTTTCCTTCTCGCTCTCTCTCTCTCTCTCTCTATCTCCGAATGTTTTGGGCTTTTGTTTCGGTTTCTGTGTAATGCTTAGGAGTAGTTGATTTTACTTCCAACTGCCAACTAATCATACTAACACGTGCTCGGGCGCCTGTACGCAACGCGATGAACCGCACTCACGTACGGATGCACACACTAATTATGCATACGCACATACACAAACACGCACACACACGCACACAGGCACGCACTCACGCACGCACGCACGCACGGTTATGGTGAGTGGGTGGTGGGTGGTGACGGGTGGTGGAGTAACACGCTGTGGTGTGGTAGCGATGGTGGGGATTACTGAGTCAAATGGGTGTGTGTTTTTGTCTGTGTATATATATATATATATATATATAGGTATATATATTTATTTAATATATCTTCGTTATCTCTTCTTTGTTTCACGCTCCCTCTTTACCTTCCTTGCTGTGTATTATCTATTAGTGTATTTTTAACTTACTTTGTTTTGTTTTGTTTTGTTTGTTACTTCGGTTATGCTACCATTTGCTTTCCTTTTTTTTCTTGTTTGCTTACGCTGCTGCTGCTGCTCTGCCTTTTGCTATCGTGCAATAATTACCAAACACAACAATTCTTACTGCGCTGTTACCTGCCCCTGCCATCTGTACTACTTTCTTTACTGTGTTGTTTTGTTCTCTATCAAATGTTTCCTTGCGCTCCCCCCCTAACTGCAATTAATGTATGCATGTTTGCGTGTGTGTGTGTGTATGTGTGTGTGCTGTGTATGTATTGTATGTGTGCAAGTTTCCTTCTGCGCTCTTTTTGTATAGCTGTTATATCTGTTTTGTTTGCTTTGTTTTGTGTTATTTGTTTTATAATCGTAAGGTTTTTTTTGTTTGTTTGTTTTACTTTTGCATTTCAAATATTTCCTCAACTAACAAACGCGACAACGACGACAACGACGACGACGAAAGAAAGAAAGGAAGAAAGGAAGAAAATATCTTTCATTTGGATTTCGTTTTACATGTGTTTTCATTGTTCGCGTTCGCAGAACGTTCCATGGTTAGTGGTTTTCATGTGTTGTAGTACACTGCGTTGTACATTGTGTGTGTGTGTTTTTTTGTGATTGTATTGTTCGTGTTTGCTCTTATGTACGTGTGTGTTTGTGTTGCTTGTTTTTCATAAACAGTTTTTTAAATACAAACTCTCTTCCTCTTACTTGCTGGTAGTAGTTCTTAGTGAAAAGCTCTTATTTTTATCAATAATGTTTACTGCATTTACTATCTCTTGTGTGTGTGTGTTGTTTTACTTCTTTTGTTTCTGTTGTTTACTGTTGTTTTATGCAATTTTTTTTACTCGCTTTGCATACCAATTGTGCTGCATACTGACACAGTATTTATTTTCTCTTCTATCCAACCGGTGTTAACTGACATCTTCCTATTTTCTTAGCGAACCCTTTTCGAACCGACTATCATTTAAAGTGTACTTGCTTTTATGTAAGTGTCCCAAACACGACGCTACACAGCGTAGGGAGCGTGGCTTGCGAACCTCGTTGTTAGAAAGTGAACGGATTTGCGCAACCGTTAAGATCCTATCTGTCTCAGCACATACATTACATGGCCTTTGGGCAAGTTTTGTTAATTCCTTTGTAAGCAAAATTTGTAACACACATCACCGCTTTAGAGGTTGTGTCTCATGATGGTTTTACGTACGCTACCGCAAGTAATCCTGCTAAATGTGCCATGTTTGCGATAAAGAGAGATATCAATCGACTCTATTCTGCGATGTTAGGATAAAGATAAGCTGCTGTCTGCGCGCTGCTGCTGCTGCTACTGCTGCCGCTGCTGCTGTTGCTGCTACTGCTGCTGCTGCTGCTGCTATTGAGGCTGCACTGTTGCTGCTGCTTCCGCTGCTGTTGCTACTGCGACTGCTGAACGAATTCGTGCTTGTGTTACACACACACATTAGCAATGCTGGACACACTAAAATAATCGAACGGGGGTTTATGTTAGAACAGGTAATTAGTAACATTTGCAAAGGACATTTAACAACATTATTATACTGTGCAAAAACAACCAAAGCTTCACTCTTATACTCTCCCCAAAAACAAATGAAATCCCATTCCTTTGTTTGTGGTATAGAAACCATTTTTTTCACAATTGTTTTCCAACCTTTAGCATTCGAGAAAAATAATCAGATGTACTTCTAGCGACCAGATGAACCTTCCCAAATGTCCAATATTATTGTTAGAGAAATGGTGTTTGTATCGTCTTTTATAGGTAGAAAAAAGCAAGTGTAAGAATAATTTCATAAGTGGTGTGTGGTGGGAATGTTGTTACCTGCATGTACGAAAGGGAATATTCTTTCCAAACAAATAAAAAATGTTAGTTTCTGTAACAACAACCATTGCAAAGCTCCCTTTGTGCAACACGCAAGACAAATTTTCCTATTGCATTTTGCTGAAGCAAATCTTTTTTTCCCCCAAAAGCTAGGAAAAATATTAAATAAAATGCAATCTACCACAATTTTGCTATAACACTAACGAAATGATCTTCTAAATCGAATCCTCTCTTCATTCCTCCTGACTGAGACTAGTTCCCTTCACTATTCTATGCTCTTTGCCGAAAACAAAAGCCTCTAACAATGTATGTTTTCCTTCTTTTAATTTTCTTTCTGATATTTCATGTTCTCTACATTATGAACTTGCCCTAGAATGAGTGTTTCACTGAATGCATATAATATTTTCGTAGATTTTAGTTGTTTTTATTTTTACAAAAAAATGTACACAAATAGATTAAGGATAGTGTTTAAATTTAATTTAATTTAACTTGTTTTCCGGTTCCTTCTCTCTATCCACTGCCTTCTTCCCCTGCTACCGTCTCTACCTGCCTACCTGGCCCTGTTCCCTCTCTCTCTCTCTCTTGCCTTGCCTTTTCCTTTGCTTTCGCTCTTGTTCTATAGCTGAATAATGAAACTTTTTTAAGCTGCACGAAGAGGTTGTTGTGATGCAGAAGAAGTTTTAAAGTGTGGTATAGAGTGTGTCGTGTAGTAGAAGTAGTTGAAGTAATAGAGTATAGAGTATAGAGTGGACACGCTAGAATTTTTTTGTTGAGTGGAATTGCGCGGTGTTGTTTTTGCTGTTGTGTGGTGGTTGTGTTCGTTAAATAGCTGCTGTTATATATAGTGAAGGTTTCGTTTCACCTTGCATTATTACAATTAGGAGTTGATTGTATGCCCTTTTTTTGTTTTTCTTTCTTTTACCATTTTTATTTATCTTCTTATTTATAATTGTGGTCGTTACAATTAAAATTTTTTAAGTTATATGTTTTGCCTTTTTTTCTCTGCCGACTGGTTGTTCCTTTCCATTGTTTACCTTTATTTTTTGTTTGTTTTTTTTTTTTGTTTGCAATAAGGATTTCGTTTGGAAATGAGAATTTTACCTTGTTCTCTTTCTTTCATCTGCGTGGGAGAGGTGTGTTGTGTCTCTTTGTGATGGTAGTAGTGGTGATGAAGATGTTTATATAGTAGTTATGGCTTGTTGTTGTTCCTGTTGCTTCGTTTCGGTTATAGTTGTTAAAATAGCTGTTGTTCTTGTTGTTGTTGTTGCTGTTGTTGTTTTTTCTTTCTTTTAGTTTGTAGATGTTCTTCAAGCTGTTGTTGTATGGCTATGCTTTTTCACTTCTTTTTTCCCATCATGGTTTCACTGTTTGCTGTTTGTTTGTTTTGTTCTCTTACTTTGCTCTTGTTCAGTATTTTTCTGTGTTATGCTTTCAAGTTTAATTTAATGTTTATCGTTTTCTTTACTCTCTGCATTTTTTTAATCTTTTTTACTGCTTTGCATCTTTTCCTTCCTTTCTTTGAATCATCATCTTGCTTGTCTCCACTCTCCATTATCCCACGCCGGCTCTTCATTTTCTTCCCTTTAAATCCAAATCGATAGCGTAGCGCAGCTGTTGTTGCGCGTGGCTACAGTCTTCTTAATAAACAAATAGAAAGGCGCAATGTATCGACCTGTAGCTCACTTCGATGTCATCATTGTTACGAATTCTGGAATAGTCGAAAGCAAAAACAAAAGTAAATTAGTGTTGAACGTGAACATACAAAAGTAATAATGAATTGAATAAAACATCATTTTTTGAACATTCATATCCCATTCCTCTAGTTAGTATTTATAACAGAAACCCCATAAGTAATATTTAGGAATGATATTATAAAATTAACCCATTTTGCACAGGTGTTCAATATGCTAATATGAAGCACTAAAACGATGTTTTAATTAAGAAGTAAGTTCCACAGATAAAGAGAGATGTTATACTAGAGCACAAACATGCGCTTTGTTGGGCCCAAATTGTTTGCGCTACACTTGGATGAATAAATTAACTAATTTCGGGTATTCC
This sequence comes from Anopheles minimus, assembly GCA_000349025.1. Classification (NCBI taxonomy): domain Eukaryota; kingdom Metazoa; phylum Arthropoda; class Insecta; order Diptera; family Culicidae; genus Anopheles; species Anopheles minimus. The sequence goes on from KB663666.1 coordinate 1,638,663, forward strand.
AACCGTCAAGCAAATGTGCACACATGTGGAGTGAGACCAAAAAACTCACGTGCCAAAAAAAATTCTTCCAATTCAAATAATTTAAAACGAATTAAATAATAACACATTTATAACTCAAAACTAAATTCAAGCTTAATAGTGATAAGCACCAGAAGAATTCAAATCCCATACGGCATAACAATAGCGAGGTAAAATGGTTACGGGCGGTCGAAATGAGGATACCAGCGGCATCGTATCGGGTGCAATTTTCACTTCTATTTCTCCATTCTCAAAAACTGAAAACCTTCAGTTCTTCCAAAGTAAAAAAACGGGGAAACATCACGTCTCGTCCATGTAAATATTAATAACAACAGTGCCTACACACCGGGCCAAATAACCGCAGTATTATCTTTATGGTAGGTAGCGGGTTTCTCGTTAGAAGTATTAAAAACGAGCACACAAAAATGAATGTTACATTATTATTTTTTTACCCCACCATACTGTGCTTGGGTGCTGCTGCTGTTTGGAGCATGCTATTTCGTTCTTTTCGCCATGGTTTAGATGATTATTTACTGCTTAGAATGTGGAGTTCTGGTTATAATCAAGCGCCTGGAACGAGACTACCCGTCCCGGCCGGCCACTCTGTGTTGGTGTATCGTTTTTCGCGTTAAGCGTTCTCCGTCACCTTTGTAGTGAATTCGAGATGCACCGTGCGGTATACGCCTGTGACGTAGATAGGGCTGCTGCTACTGCTGCTGCGAGAGCATTCTCATTACGACTTACAAAGCAAGACACACAACCCCGCCGCCGTTCGACGGTTTGTCGCGTATGTTCCCCCGGCTGTGTACATTGAGGTAGTCTGTAGTCGGTAGACCACACATGGAAGATAAATCTCCACATAGCCATGTAAACAAAACCCATATTGCTACTGAGCAACTACCCCACTGTCACAGTGTCGACCGACCCAGCCATTGAGTCGGTGTTTGAGCAAAGCAAAGCCAGGCAGCAGCAGCAGCAGCAGTAGTGCAGCCATCCGCATGAAATTATCCGAGCGCAGATTGGACAAATGACGTTGCGTTGCTTCAAGTAATGTGCGCGCCGGATGGTTAGGGTTGTGTGTATTAAAACAAGACTATTTGTACAACAACATTTGGGGTCATAAACAAATCGTAAGACGGAAGTGCGCAAAGTACGGTTTGTGTCATAAATCTATTTAGATGCTTACGAACGGAACCATCTTTACGTAACAACTGCATATTAGCTATCGCCCTCCGGTTGTTGCACCAAATGCACAAATAATTTGCAACCGAAGTTATCGAGTGTCCTCCTATTGAGGAAAAAATATGTCATCTATTTTACAGATGTTGGATATAACAGGAAGGAAGTGAACGATATCTCACTAAGATGATTTGTGTCTCAGTGAGTGAATCATATGAGAGATCTCTTAAACTGGCTCTTTCGAGTTAATTTATCAAAGAGTCATGACACATGATCTAAATCAAAATATCGTGAGTTAAATAATAACACTCTCACAAGAAAGATTTAAATCACTCATTCATTCTCACTCAGTAGACACAACTCTTCCTCCTACAATTCCTGACCAATCTCAACAAAACCAGAACCCATGCCACAAACATCATTAAAACCCGCGGATCCCGTGATATCGGTTATAAAAAGATCCCTTTTCTGTGAACATTCCTAACTACCATTTGCCGTCCAGATTGACCGTTTGTTGTTGAAACTGTGTTCAAGCAAAACACATGCATGCACCACACAACGAAAGCTCTGACTCAGTGAGCTCGGCTTGCAACCTTTACTCGCTTGCTGCTCATTCCGTACAAGGTCAAGCGAGGCCACAGCATCTTAGCCGAGATGTTCGCCAAAAGATCAACGATCGTTTTACCTATGCTTTCATTGTTGAAACACCCTACAACATCTTCGCCTCTCGGGAATTAACGAACAGCAAAGCAAAATGACACATTAGTAGTTCCCGTGTCGCGACGAGAAATCACGAGTAGTTGCGCCGTGGGATGAGTAAGCCGGGTGCTAAACCGTGAGTAATTCATTCTCTACTCGATTTGTCGAACTGTTGTCGAACGATACACGATGACGCTGCTTTCGGGCTAATGAAACACGTTTGCGTGGCTGCAACTTAATGCGCACCGAAACTCGTGTCATTTGTTATGCATAATTCGAGTGCTCCAGAGATGCTCATAGTGGGAGTCATCGGGTGGGTTTGAAAAGTTGAAAAAATTGTGCATCGCAAGCTCAAATAATTTAGCAATATTTTCCAAGGAAATATAATTAAAACAAAAAACCCAACAATCGAACTTGCATTGCATTATGTACAAAAATAAATTCTCAAAAAAAACTGAGCGCGTTCGATGACTTCCAAACGATATAAGGGCACACTCCTCCGTGGGGGCAATGTTAAATTTACTATTGAGTTTACATGTTTCGCAACCACTTTCGTGCTTGCAGTTTTATTATACCCAAACGCGTTTGGTTTGTAATTCGGCTCCATATCTCTTTTCGAAAAGGATGTACAGTTTTGCTTACAAGACACATTCGCAAACAACAGTATAAGTTAGCAAGAATTTATGGCTTGAAAGTTTAAGAAGTAGCGATCACATTGCATGCAGCACGCAACGTCAAGCGATGCGGGTGTAATGCATCAATATCAACACTGCTGTGGCGCTATTGTCCTATTCGCAATCAGTTGCAACATCAACACCCCATCGTGTGATGGGATGTCATAACAGTACGTAGCAGCTAGCTCCAATAGTACAGCGATGCGGTTTGCTACCGAAAGGTAAAACAGACAAGATAAACTTTTCCGCACGTGCTACATAGAAGCAAAAAAAATGCATACGACAACTATGTGTGTACTTGCACGCCACTCAACACTTTCCTTCGTGCATTCAAATCATCACGTTGTGAGATATCTGAAGGCTTCTGCAACAAATCTAATACTCAGTAGAAGGCGCCTCATTCTTCTTTACGATGTGCCCCGAAATAGAAAAAAGAAATCCATCAGGTCAAACACATCATTCTTCCATTCAGTGGCTGCTTTGAAGATATCTTCAAAGTTACTCCAAAAAGCCCTTACTTTACATACATATCCAGAAAGTCCTTCCCATTCTCTCTTGACTAAACTGTTCAAAAAAGAACACAAGAAAAAAGTTGTCGGCAGCAATGGCCAACATGAGGCAAGAGAGTTCGTGATGAACAATCGTATACTTCAAAGACATTCGGTGGCAGGTGGCAAACGAGTGAGAGTGATGGCGGCAACTACTAAAAAACAAGTGAATGAGAAAGTCAACAAATGATTGAAATGCAACTTTCAACAATCGTTCAGTAGAAGCGAACGACACCTCGTGGAATAAAAAAAAAAAAAACAAGTATATGCGCCAATTGTTTATAGCAAAAAATATATGATTCAGAACGAAAACGAAACCTTCCCGTAGACGAACTTCTACTATTGCTTTAACGCACTTAAAATGTTCACGAAATACAATTCTTGACGGGGTATTCGAAAATGTCTATAAAGTTAACCAGGGAGCACCTGGAACGTGAACCAAAGCAAAAAAAAAAATCAAATCATGACCCTGACAATATGATGGCGCAGTATTATTCTTTTGTCACTCCTCCACCCCCTGCGTGGTTCAAAGGGACCTAGGCAGTTCAAAAGTACTGCGCGCGACTGCTGCTACTTGCCACCAAACATTACCGTCATATCGATCAAACGGGGTTCGATTGATTCGCACTCCCGCCGTTCACAAAAAAACGGCAGAAATTCCGCACAAAATAATTCCAGGGCGTGGTGGTGTGTTTAATACGCATTGATTTGAAAAATGAAAAATCCCATCCAAACATCATTCAGAATACAGCTTTTTAAAGGTTTATCTAGAATACCTCCCAAGTATCACTTTGTATCTCCCGGTTTTACATACCTTCATAATTAACCTGGCCATCGCCATCTATATCGGCTTCACGGATCATCTCATCGACTTCCTCGTCTGTTAGCTTCTCGCCCAGATTAGTCATGACGTGGCGCAGCTCAGCTGCCGAAATAAAACCGTTGCCGTCCTTGTCGAAGACTCGGAATGCCTCCCGGATTTCCTCTTCACTATCCGTGTCCTTCATTTTGCGAGCCATCATTGTTAGAAACTCGGGGAAATCGATCGTGCCGTTACCTGGAAGATGATGGAAAACGTGAAAAAAAGAATTAGATATTTGTTCCATATTAAATAATGTTATTCAAATATATCTCTTTTTGTGCTACTAATTGTAAGTTATACTGAGTGACCATTTTTTGGAACATTTTCACTCAAAGAGATACATTTTTCACAAAGGGTACATTATTAATAATCTAATCCCATATTCTATTCTTATATACTGCCTCATACAAACTAACGTAAAGGAACGTAAAAATTCCCCTTCACAATTTGTTGGTTCGAACATAAATACATTAAAATTATGTGAGCCTCGTGAGGCTGAAGGATCCTCCCTTGCCGATCGTTAGACATACGCAACGCAACACCTTACGGTTGCCGGTAGTGTATAAATATATTATAACGTCTTACAAGGAAATAACACATCCCACAACACAACAAAAAAACACCAACAGTCGAAAGAAACCTTATGCTACCGATAGGAAGCGCGAGCTGTCTTTTTCTTGCATATTATACGTGTGTACGGTATCGATTTTTACCTCTCTCCTTGAAAGTATTACATTTTTCCTTACATACACATACACAAAGTATGATTTCACAACAAAGTGGGACTAAATCACAATTCCCTTGCCCCAAAAAAAAAATCTCCCCTTCTGGTATAGGTGAATACGCGGTCAATTTGGGGCGTCGGTAAAGGTGTTTTCGATTTGAAATATTAATGAACGAACGGTAAACTGATTGAACCATCCCCCAGAAGTATTTTTTTTTCACCTTATACATGCTCGCCATTAAGGGTAACTTTAGGAGTGTGGCCTTGTCGAAATGAGGATTGACTGTGTGGACTTGTTTCTGTGTGCGTTTCCCATTAGCAATAACGATGGACATTTTCAATTAATTTTCTCAAATTCGGTAAAAAGGGAAAATATAATGCCCCGTTGACAGATATTGAATGCACAAAATAATCAGGGTTATTACCCCCTTTTTTAAATTTTTTATTTTTTTTTTTGTATGACGGCCTGGCCGTATTAGACTTAGTTTACCACGTAGCAGGATAGTCAATCACTGCTACGGGGGAGCTGTCCGGATGGGATTTTGGTCCCGGTCTGTCGTGTGAGAGAGCAGCGCCGATACCACTACCCCACCGGGCCGCCCCATTTTTTGTTTAAATGTTTTTTAAATGTTTTATTGAGCATTATTTGGAGAAAAAAAAAGAGGAAACTTCTTATTATCAGTGTTTCTTGCTAAGCAGGACCCTAAATAGGCTTTGATATGCTCAAATGACAGCTATTTATTGAGTTATACGGATGTTTAATTGTTATTGGAAATTTGAGGGTGGAATTATGCGTTAAAATTTGAAGGTCCAGTCTGTCATGGTCCAATTGTTTCAAAATGAACACACACCAAATGTCAACTGAATGGATTATTCTCTATCCTGGAGATCCATGATAGTTCTAAGATACTTAAATCATTAATGAAACAAAATCCACACAATCAGTTTAGGCAATTAAAATCTAGCAAAACCTCGACCTCAAGTTCACAAAAATAAGTTATGATTTTTTTAAGATGCATGAATCTATGTGGATTTTGATGAATCTTTTAGGAAGAATGTGTCAGATTCATACTTTAAATGACCTTTCAGAGAAAATTCTTTCCAAAACAGTAATTAAAGCCAACATCAGTCCACTTATCCAGTCAGTATGTATGTATCTATTAATAATTAATTCAATATCACTACAAAAAATATTGATGATCCTTATTCTGTTCTGATTCATGAAATTAAAACATTGTACAGGATACTTAAAAGCTTGCTGTAGACTATTGTTAGCTTCCACACGATTAAATTTAAGAAAATGTCTTTAAAAAAGCTCGTTCTGTGAGGGGGAAAAACAGGAAAAATATGTCCTCCGTATGAATAGAATCCAATTTGATTTCTAATCTCGGAAAAGGGGAGCTGATATTTGTACTATTTCGTACCGTGATCCGTAATAGACGACCACAATCACACCACGAAATAGGTTGCCCACCAGATTTTCCAGGCACCCCAAAGGACCTCCATGCGGACAACAACCCAAAAGAGGAAGGACACAACAACGTAAAGAACCTTTTTCAATGGAGTGCCATTGACGACGACGACGACGACGACGACTACATGATTGGCAATGGAGGTCATAGATAAGGGGTCCCCACTCCTGAGTGAGGGGGTTGTGGGTATAGCTCCATCCATCCCCACAGAACGTTTCCCCGTTTCCCGAAATAGTAGCCACAGCACAATTGCTTGCTTTTGCCCCAAAACTTTACCCATTTAAGCCATAAAATCCAAAGCACGGTTTGTACAGGGAGCCACCAACCCCCGAAGAAGAAAAAAAATGTCCAGTCGCAGCCATGGTTGTTCTTGTGGGGACTCGGCTTCGCGCACACAACAAAAGTGAATTGCAAGGACTCCCTTGCAGAGGAGAGTGTGCAGCAAGTGGATGAATTGATTCGTTCACTCCAAGTCCGCAAAGGGCACTGGTTTTCCCATGGTCGTTGTGGTGGTGATGGTGGCCCCATCATAATGACTTGCCCACCCGAAAAACGTTACCCAATAAAATGGGGAGGGAAAATTTATTATAATGTGTTTTATGTATCGTGTGTGTACCATCATCATGGCCGACTTTTATGTCAAACTAGCGTGATTACGAATGAGCTTTCGGTATAAAAGCTATGTGTAAGGACCGGTGTGGTGTGTCCTTTTCGAACACCAACGGGTGAGTTTGGTGTCGTTTTTGCTGCGTGTTTAGGTGCTTTTCCGTACATTCTATCCCCCATTTTTATGCTTGTCCAGTTTTCCTATCATTGTGTACTGATTCGTAGGACTGATAGTGGGAGGGGGAAGCAAAGCTCATTTAAGGCGTCGGAGACACACCGCTGGTGTGGGCGCTATTGTCACATGAAAATAGAAAAACAAAAATCAAAACAAGTTGGAAAAAAAACTGTCAAACATCATTGATGGAACAACATTGTAGAATTTGTTTACTGCGGATGCTTTTCCCAAGTAGAGCCCCAAAACTTCTTGCGTATTCTATTGATCTCGGACGGGATCTATAAACCTAACCGCATCGTTCTTTTGTTACAAAAGAAAAACACAAAATATTACGCCAGCCAAAAGCGCGCCGTTTGCAGTTTGCTATTATCGTGACAAATTCGATTCGGGTGTCCATTTGCTTTATTGTTGCACGGCGGATTCAAGAATAGCAAAATAGATGGCAAAAAACACAACAATAAAAAACATTGGAACATGTCCCATAAAATAGTTTCCTTCAGTAAAGGACACAGGACATAAAAAAACGGCAACCAAAACTTTGTGCTATTGCTTGTCTACGTAGAGAGCAATAAATATTATTCATTGTATCTCTATGGTAATCGGAACGGGTGTCCGCGACAGGAGACGACATCGCCACCAAAAACCACCAACTTTTGACGAAGTGCAAAACCGACGCAACCAAAGGAAAGTTAAGCACGCATACATACATCACACGGGGGGCGTAAATCCCAAACAAACTTGAACGATTTACGAACGTGTCAAGAAGAGTACAACTGTACCCGACGGCACACGTATTGATAAAGAAGCAGAAACCACGTCCAAAGCTTTATCTATTGCCTTGGGTTGATACCTTTTGCCGGTTTGATTGTCCTTAGGACGCTCAAAGGATATACACACCCCATTTGGAACTCCTCTTCCAGCATAAGCTTTTTCGTGTCATATACCGCGAAAATACCCTTTCGGGTAATGCCACCGGGCAGACGAAAATGTATAATACCACAATAAATTTCATTGTTATCCCTTTTCGTCATATTTACTGCCCCTTTTTTTCGATTATTTATGATGTGTCCCCCCGCCGCCATTTTTACGGTGTGTCCTCCCGGTACATTTCGTGCATATGTGCTGTCTCTCACTGGTTGTTTGTGGTGTAATGGTAATTGCCGTATTTTCACGCGTATTACTCCTTCGACCTAAAAATGGGGGCTCAAAATTGGAAGATATATGGAAGCGGTGTACGTGAGAAATATAATTCAAGCAGCAGTACAAGAAAAGCAGCCTATGCGTCGCCGCCTTAGTATGAGATATGATGCCACTGGCATAACCGCAGTGGAGCTATTTGGTTGATGTTTGGGAAGAAAATTAAATTCTTCAACCCCGTTGCCGCTTCCTGAAATATGGTTTCACAGGCCTTGGAAAGAACAAGGCAATGTTGGAGGCTATACAACCATCGTCGTCATAGAGATACCCACCCGGTCTAGAAGCGACAGTTCAATTTGCTCTATTGAACGCGTTTGTTGCAAATAGCTTCAAAGCAACGACAAAGAGAGCAAAAGGAGCCAATCTTTGAATTGCGCATACCAATGCAATCAAGGACAAGTAACGTGGAGCTATTTGATGTGTCTGTGTGGCCGGAGATGGATGCTTTCTGTTCCGTTTGCGGACGAAACGTTTAACCGATAAAACATTCCTAAAGTTCAACTATTCACAATTGTATTGCTGGCATTTCCTTTGATGTGTCAAACCGTTCAATGAACCGGATGAAAACATGCTGAGTTTTTCCTTTGGATGATTCCAATAATAGGTGAGCTAATTATTGTTCTGGATAATAAGAATCACCTTTATAAAACTATGCCACAACGCACTTAGCTTTATTAATAAAAAATAGAATATTCTCTACGGCGAACCGTACTCGCAAATAACACTCTAAGTGCATACGAAACCAAATGAACGCATATATTAGATAAGACAAGTCCACCTGATAAGTAAAAAAAGCATCCATAGACCAGGTGGATCTAAATCATACACGTAAAAGATAACTGCAAACAATGACATACACACACACAGACAAACAGTCAGTGGTGAATGTGTAAAAGAGCTAAACGATGCTATCATCATACTTTGGCCACGTTACATTGACGTAATATAACGAGGTGTTAAGCAGAAGTGCGTACATGCTTCAATTGCATGCAATGCACGAATATTCTAACGATAATAACACGAATTGTTATGAAACCTACAATGTCGTGGTATTTTTTTTTTTGTTCTAATTACTAAAACTGTTTGAAGTTATAAGTTATATTTATATACTACAGTTTAGTTTTTGAATATTTGATAAGTGTTATTCGTATGGATGTTTTTCAGTGGGAAGTCATTCAAATCATGGGAGAATTGTTCAAAGATTCATGAACTATCAGAGTTATTAATCCTCAGAGATTCGTGAATATTTAGAAATTTTTGAATCCTTATAGATGCATGATTCCTCAAAGATTCATTCTCAAAGAAAATAAATAAATGCGGAAATAATGAAAAAAGGTTAAATTTTGATAGGTTGCAGTTTGTATGAGGATTGAGGAATCTTCATAAATTCGGATAGAAAAAAATCCACCTGTATTACTTGTCTCTTTCCAACCGGATAATCGAAACTCTTATCTATAAATAACCTGATTTGCTGCGTACGTGTAAACCAGGAAATATGGATAATTCTTGATTATCGATTTTCCGGATTTCCCGACTCAAACAAAAAAAAAAAGGAATAAACTATCGTTTTCTCCGTATGCTCGCCAACTCTTAACCATATCTCGAACATCCACGCTACTTGCAAGGATGTCCTCGGAACGTACATACTATAGCACCACAACAGACAGAGAACTGCCTCCAGACGAAAGGATCACTATCAGATTATTATAGTACGTGACCTGGGCACCTTTTTACGTACACCGCAATCATCCGACGCGGTCAGTGTTTCGGCGAAGCACAGGACACGCTATAATCAATCCCCCTGGAGGGTTATGAGCCGACAAGGGTACAAGCATATGAGAATTCGCATACCCCTGTGTGCTAAGCGTTTGATAAGTCGTCGCATTCTCTCTTCCTCTAACAGTGCGCACACACGGTTCCGGATAACTTGCTTTTGCCATTGCGTGGTAGTTGCTTCGTAATGGGTTTCATTTTCCCTGGAGTGTAAAACGTACGTTAACTGGTATTAGTAGCAATATAGGCAAAAACATTACCGGAAACATGCACACGGACAGAAACTTTGAGCTAAATCATTCCTCCAGTGTTGCAGTCACTTTTTTTTTGAATATAAAATGTTATTCAAACAACCTACGTCATAGTTTGGTGAACTATTAACTTCCCAAAGAGCTGGGTTTCATTGGAAAATCAACCTAATGTCGGACACGAGGGAGCTTTAGGTATCCTGTGCCAGCATAATAATCAGATAACGTACAGTGCCCCGGATCTGGGCAAATCATAATTTACATTTTAAATTAATTGTCCTCTTCCACCCCGATTCGGGCAGCAAATAGAAACATGATACCGTCGTTGCATGGAGCCGCCCAGTACTTCTCGACCGTCTCAACCACTACCACATAACCCCGAAGACCGTTCTCTTCCTGGATAATTATTGTAAGCCCGTAATAAACAACACAACTCATTCAGATGACGATGGTTAGTGCAATTTAGCATGCGGTTTCGTCGACTCATGGTGACGTCAAGACCATCTGCAGCTCCGCTCTACCCACCTCTCCGGTCCGGACATAAAATTCACCCACCATCTAAGTATAAAAGCTTCACAATGAAAGAAAACTATACTTTTTTTCTATTTTCTGTACAAGATTTCTAACCACATCCGGCTGAAGGAATGTACTTTGCATTCGTAATTGCTCATGCGGGAAGAGAGTTTCTTCCCGTTTTTGCCCTACTTACCCAGCCGCTTACAAATGGGAGCTCGTTTTTCAGCCCTCTTATCAGAAGTTGTAAATTACTCTCTTTGACAATTTGTTACACAAGCGATTTAAACGACGGAGCAGTCGGGGACGGAAGGGAAGCATCATTTTTCGTTCAACTTCGGTACGAGGAAACGATCTTGATAAAATATCATGCTACCCCGTCATACTTTCCCATCTCCAAATCCATGGGAATTGGAAACGTTCGGCAAAAAAGGATCATCCATAATAAATTGACGTGCTTGAAAAAAAAGACTGCACAATGAATATTCCCCACGGAACCCAAATACTAACCCCTATTGACTTCTGTCTATCGTTGTTTCAATAGTAGCACAAATCCCTCCCCCCTCAGTCAATTGGTTTCCTTACCACAGAATTACAGCCACTAACCAATATTTCTGTTGTTTCGCATCTTGTTTTCAAATCGCTGTTTACTCTGGGTGATTTATAAGAAACATTATGAAGCCATTTTCTGTCTGCAACACCCACACATTGACAACCACTGTAACCGCACTCGGTTGAAGAGGAACATAATAAATCGGCTTTCGAAAATTGATGCCCGAAAATAAAACAACAACAAATCCTCCGGTAAAAATGAAAAACCTCCAGGACACTCCCCAATCATTAAGACAACAGTGTTCCTAGGATGCTAGACAACCATGCTTCAGGAAATCCCTGGAAAGAGCTGGAAAATCAATAGCTGCCATTTTTCATGGTAACCTTTCGATAAGCAAAAAAAACACGCGCGGATTACCATGAAACTCGATTGTTGAAGCTCCCAATGAATAGAAAAAAAGCATGAAGCACATCCAGCTGAAACAGCATTTGTCTAGAAACTCATTACACCCAAAACACACACACACACACACACTCATTCAAAGCCAGAGTCGAAAATTTGGTACGATTCCAAAAAACACAACGAGATTGTTGACACGAAATTCGAAGAATGACAACTCCTTGAAAGCTTTCCTCTATAAAGGATGCTAAATTTATCGAACAAGCCGGTGTGACGCTTGGACCGTAACCACAGTGAGTTACGGACGCTAGTCCTCACACTCTTTTACTCCGCTCGCCTGTTTTTTATCGACCCAAACAACAAGCATACTTCCTTCGGACGTGGACGATTTTAATGGAACCACGGCGACGACGATGGATAGACGCCAACGCGATACACCATTCAAGGCAACTACACTGACGCCCAATATTTCCCATTCCCCATCGTCAGAGCCAAAAAAAAAGAAAGCTAAAATCCGGAGCAGAAAACCGGAATTTGATGCCAGAATAAGGCCACACCAGGCCGCTGCAGGATTTTGATAGGAGTGAAGAACTAAAAAAAAATGACGTCACCAACACTCCATCATCACTCTTGTCAGCACCAGCCAAATGGAACGTCTGGCCTAGAATTTAGCGCTCCTCCCTTTTACGGAGCATTCCGATGATAATAACTTTGTATTACTAATGTATTTTAATTACATTTCTGACCTCCAGTTTTAATAGGAACCTAAAAAATAAAAAGTAAACATTTATTGTATCACTACGAGTATTAGGAGCTTATTCCGTTGCTGTTTCTACGACTTCCAGCCGATGGAGGCGCCTTGTAGCTTATGATTTTTATTAAATCTTTCCAGTATTGGGGAACAAAAACCATCTGTTTGTGCTCATATATCACTCGATCGAAGTCGGAACTCCTTTTTTACACTTTGTACATCTTGAGGAAGTAGAGTGAGGAATTAACTTCCCACTTAAACCCATTCTCGGTGGAGGTTCGGAAACAAATCTGACAAACACACAAATCTTACCCCGTTTTATCACATTAGGGAACCCTTTTTATCCCTTCTCGTTTGTTAATCAAACGGACGTGTCATTTCCTGTTCCCAGTGTGTTGACAAAAGCTCTGCAACCAACAGTGCCCCTGTTTATTTTTTCCTACGGTTCCTTCCGTGTGCTTGATAAGTGCAGGTACACGGGGTGTTCGACAAGTTCCAACTGGTATGTGTATCATACCCGGCGTTAATGCGCAGAACCAATTTCCCCATCATTTTTGTACCGATTGGGGGGGGGCACAGAAGAGCACACGGGTGGAGTAAAGATTTCAACGCAATCCTGGAAGCGGTTTAAGAACTTCCAGGTGTACACGTTTGCCGCATGCAACTCAGTGAGCTTTACACCCTCTCTGGAGGACGGCAGTGTGCGCCCGTCTTTCGAAAGACTACACACAGACTCAGCTTTATTAAGACCAAGCCTGTATACAACACATACACCACCGGTAGGCACGCTCTCTCTCGAAAACTTACACACCAAAAGCGCTTCACGAAGAGCAGTGTTAGTTGTAGTGGTGGGGCTTGGATGGGAAAGCTTTTTCCGCAGAGTTCTCCGGGCTCACTCACATTTCCCGGTACCGGCGATGGTTGTGCGGTATATCTTGCTGGAAATCTTTGCCCTGCCACTGTTTGTGGGCCGCTTTTTTACGTGTTAATAGCAGATGGGCGTGCGCACAACAGAACTCCTCGTTCGTGCGCTCGTGTGTGTCTGGAGTTGTGTTGTATTGCTTTATACCAGAGCTACTGTTATGCTACTGTGGCTGGTAGTGCTCGGAAACGGATCGATATCTTGCGATCCTCTCCTTCTATCACACTGCAAACCGCTCCCCTTATCAACGCCGCAATGACACACTGTTGCTTCAACAAGAACCATTTTGGGCACGAAAAGCCACCACCCGCGCGCGCCCGCTGTCATTTGATAATTTTTGGTGGAACATTCCACAAGCGCTAGGAAACATTTCGTATATCCTCGTCGCAGCACAAAAAGCCATGGTAGATTCCTTTTGAAATTCTATTCATATTACCAGCACGGCTAAACAGCCGAGGGAGTTGCTGATGCTACACCGAGGATCTACCTATTACTCAAATTGAAACAAAACAACACACAACCCAGCAGAGTGCGCGCAGGCGAGCTGCCGGGTGGAACAGCGCTGGATTTGCATACCCACATACACATGGCTCGCTATAAACAAGGGCGGTGGCTTTAGCCCGCTTTTCCATTAGCATCCCATATTTCAATTATGACAATGGTTAGCACATCATGCTAGGTTTTGCACTGAGTTTGCTATTACTATTACACAACACCTTCGTGCTAGCGTGGTCAAAATTATTATCCAACGAAATAAGGAAAAAAATACATATTAAAATAAATCATATTAAAACTTTATCAAAAGAATTTTAACTGCTTCCACAAATCATGAAAAAGATAAAATATAATTCACTAACAAAGTTTGCAACCACAGAACCTATTTTTAGTTGGTCCTCATTTAATTTGCTGCAAAGCCGCGCCTGATACTAATGAGGCAAAAGAAGCACCGCGGGCGAATTGTTCAAATTGATAATTATTGATATCGCATGCAAACGATCTACCGCTCGCAAGCGGAGGATGAAAAAGATACTCATTATGAGGAAATATTCGGTTCACGGATTGGATATCACTATTGATGATGGTGTAGTAGATAACTTCGACTCCCTGGAGCCATTTTAAAAAAGTTTACCAATGAATAATGATTTTCTCATCAGGATACTCCAAGGTAGCGCTTTCCCTGAAGTTTGACCTCTACTCAGATATTATGACTTTTAAAAGTATATTGCTATTAATTTTAGAACATTGTTCACCACGATTTGTAGACGTTATTAATTCAGACATTTATCAAATCAAGTCGAGAGTATTGTTCGGAACATTTTGGTCAACAAAGGATATTTAAGTATTAAAAATAGACCAAACAATTATTGTACACTTTGGCCAATTGATCATCAGAACTTGACTCAGCCAATAACAAGATCAAGATAATAAGATTAACTCGATAACTGGCTGTCGATAAGGGTCTACTGATCTATTCTATAGAGGTTTCAAATTATTTGGTTATAGAGGTTATCAAAAGGTTATTTTGCATTTTTTGTTCCAAAATTTAAAAAAAAATCACTATATTAATACCCTAGCCACCTAAACTCTAGTCAATAAATATCTTCTGATACATGTAAAGATATATTAATGATTTGAACATACGGTTGCATACAAGGCTTACAAAGAATACAAATTTAAACTTTTATTAACCAAATTTTTAATATTACCGAATATGTCGGAATAAGTTGAAAAAGTTGGGGAAGAAAAGTAGCAACCCTTGTAACACATTAATGATTTTCTAGGGCAACATTTTCAAGTATTGAGACCTTTTTATCATTAATGAAAATAGTAAAGTATGCACACCACAAACCTCCAACAGCTGATAAGAGTCGCAAACATTTTTAATCGAACCAAACATTCGTACCATGAAGCAAATGAATAATTCATTACGATAAAACAAGTTATTTCCTTTTCGGTTCCATAAAAAGGCCACCCCCGCATGATGATGCACTAGGAATTTCCTTCATCCCAGAAAAGTTAGTGTGTAATCAAGAGAGTTGGGATTCTATTTTGGACCTTTTTTTTATTTAAATCCGTTTAGTTCATACCACACTCAGCGCAATGAAACGGTCTTCAGAATAATTTCAATCAGGATATGAAGTCTGTCGGAGGGGATACCTTGGGGGTATATAGTATGTGTAGGGGGGAGCACCAACAATCCATCGGGCTCGTGTTACGGATGATCTCATTTCCTTGCATACATATATTTGATGTTTCGTATATATAATCGTTTCATGCTTCCCCCCGAACGCTCGATGCAAGTACAACACGGGGGAGAGCAAGTACTACTTGGGCGAGTGAAAGTGGATCTGTGTATACATGAAGGACATTACCCGTACCGTACAACAAGAGCATTTGGTGGAAATCCAATTAATGACCGGTTTTATGCTTCTCCAGTTTTCTCCGCTGCAAATGAGCTCGCTTCAAATAATGCCTCGTCCTTCTGGTGTGCTGCTCAGCTTTCACCCGCTGCTGCTGCCGGGCCCTGAACACCGAAACCGATCGATAGTTTCCGAAAACTCATTTTCTCTCCGTGTGTGTCTCCCCCGCCGGGTAAAAGGACACACAGAAATGGGAGTGGTACGGCCCTGAACAAAGTGACGAAGTATTCGTCCACTAAAGCTAACTTCTCGAGGAATTGTGCAATTCCCACCCGATATCACCCCTTTTTTTTCGTAACACCAACCCAAAAGGGGAGTAAAACACTATGAAGTCACACTATCCGAGCAAGGCATTCCCTTACTAATCGGAAACCTTACATGTGACCTTTGCTCTATACCTCGCCCAAATTTGTTCCTAAATAGTACTGCACACACCACACACCTCCACGCTGCGGCCTTCTTGATCATCCCACTCCTCCGTTCTCACTATCCTGCAACCCACTATCGAAGGTCACAATCAAAATCAACATCATCATAGTCATCGTACTACACCGACACCGACCACGGCCATTAGTACAGACGACCACCACACAACAGAGAGCGGTGTGCTAACCGAAAGCTCCGCGTCTTCTGCCATAAGTTCCAGGGAAATAATTCGAATCTGATTGCGAAACCTTTGGCTGTGAGTGGTGATTAATGCGCCGATCGCGTGCCAGTTTACGAAGCGCCAATCATCATGGTAAACCTTACGGGTAGGATTACCAATAAGAAAAAAAAACACTCAAGATGCCACACACTTTTGATGCATCACAAAATCCGTACAAACGGAAAAGCAAAGACTAATCCACTGTCCAACTTTTAGTCCTTCAAAACGTGCTGTAACTCTGCGTCCTAATACAGAGAAGAAGAAAAAACCATTAGCATAATCCTTCATCAACATGACAGATGTGTGATTTTCGTCGAATTAGGAAACCAGTATACAAATCATTATTTTTTTCTCATAGAAGATTATGTTTGGCACAAAACAGCAACGAAAAAACGTACGCAAAATGGTTGCAACGCAGCACACATGTGCTTCTGGGAGCTCAGCTGTTCCAGACCCGGAATATGTCAATGATTAGTGGACATCTTCCAAATAAACAAACCCCCACAACGCTGACGATGTTGCGGTGGTGGTAGATATTAAATTGATCGTATGCATTACATTGATGCGAAGCGAATATCCTCTTCGTTCTCTCCCCCCACACACCCATTACGGTTACGTGATACCTTGAAGTCGGCAAAAAAACAGTTGTGCAAGCGACAAACCCATTAAAACCATGGCAGGAATTCTAACGAATGTCCAATTAAATTGCAACATTCAACACTTACCGTCCGCGTCGACTTCGTTGATCATGTCTTGCAGTTCGGCTTCTGTGGGGTTCTGACCTAGCGATCGCATAACGGTGCCTAATTCCTTGGTCGTGATTGTGCCATCGCCGTCCTTGTCGAACAGCGAGAACGCTTCTTTGAATTCAGCGATCTGTTCTTCCGTAAGTTGATCGGCCTGAAAATTATTGAAACGTAACGAGAGAGAGAGAGGGATATTAGTATTAATCGAACTGTTGCACATCGTGTACAGTACAATATCAAACACTACTATAAACAAACAACCGCCGCAATAGTGTGTACTATCGTTGTTGATGGTGGTAGAGAGTAAGGCACGTCCTCCCACCTGTCACTGTGGAGGTAAATATTTCTATCGTTCCATAATTTATCCGGAAACGTGCCGAATGATTACGTACATTCTATTTTTTTAAACAAGTGGTAGAAAGTACACAACCAATCACTGTGGCATGTCTACACACATACATCGATAGGTACTGACAGGTTTTTTTTCTTGCTCCAACCCTTCCCCTACCTGTGGAGATTGATTGATTGGAGCAAATTTATAACGCGTTGTACACCCCGATCGGGAAGGTTTTTCTCCTTTTCCCCTCGTGGTCTGTTTTTTATTGCACTTCTAACCATTCATCAACGTGTTGAATATGCAAAAACAAATGTTATAGCTCTGTTAGGAGAAATGATGGGTTTAACATCTTTTCCAGCAAAGGGCAACGCGTTTTGGGAAACGTCTAAGTATACAAACTAACACAACTTATTGCTTTCGCTGGCCAGTAGATGACCTCGACATGGAAAATGCGATTATTGTGGAACTGGTGGAATCGAAACATAACTGTCCCACGCTCGGAACGTGAGAATAAGATTAATTTTACGGCGCCGGAAACCTTTCGCCGCTGCAGCAGTTCCCACCGTGCTCGAAAGTCATCGCAGTTGCTTTACTTTTAAGCAGATTTCCGTTCCGTCAATCCGCTGTGCGTACTGTGTGCTCAACCCAGTGACCAGTGGGGTCATAAAATAATCATGCATCTTCCAAACAAGCTCCAAACAAACGATGTCATCAATCAAACAACACTCCCCCTTCGCTTTCAGCGTTTTGCTAGACTCTTCCGAAAATTTAGCTCCAGAATGGCCAAGAGGTGCTATAAAAACCATTCCACACGGTTAGATCAATTTAGTATATGTAACACACCTACCGCAAAAATCGGAGAGAAAAGCGAGACATCGAGAGACACGTGACACTTCGAATACGATGCCACCACCACGGGGGAGATGCAAAATGCCAATGACCACCACCACCGTCACTTGGATGCGGATGGGGGACTGCTGGTGGTACACCGTTATGGTAGTGGCAAGTTATTCGAGAATCATTAAACATTATTTATATGCATGTCGTACCATAGCCCGAATCAGCGTGTGTGTCGTGTAGCGGATCTTACAATGCGAATGGAAGTTTTATCGCACATGTATACATTCCCTTGATGTAACACACCCAACACACATCATGCTGAATTTGTCAACTTTTGTCAGCAAATATGACACAAATTGAATAAAACTTGCAAAATATTGTGGAACTAGCATTTCAAATTCACGTGAGATGTGTAGGATGTCTTTGTTGGTGCTGGACACCGTCACCGGCTTTGCGAGACACGTTGCCGAGTGAACTCATACAAACGCATCCATCCGTTTCTCTCAGTTGGATGCTCTCTACGCACTCCTAACTAAGCACGCAACAAAACCGGCACAAAAAACCGGTCAGTAGGTATTATTCGTTTTACTTCTACTACTGCTCTGCTGGTACGACACACAGGCACCGTAGGGAACTTATCTTTTCACAATCCGCTTCAAAGGAAAAGCTTGCAGGGCATATTAATCTTGTCACAAATAGTCCAAATATGTTCTGAAGCATACTCTTCTAGACCGAAGACGCACTCTTATCGACATTAACTAGAGGGAACCGAAATTGTTGAGTTGGCAATAGTTTCTGTGAACAAAACGTACTGAAAGTTGCTGGTGTGTTGAAGTACGTGATTGTTAGATGATATCAAGCCTTCATATAAGGTTGGAGCGTCGTTGGAGTCGTCAACTCGTGTAGCATGACAAAACATATTTTTTGTGGTGTTATGTGCGATAAAGGATTATCTGCCGGTGACACGTTCAATTGCAATGCCATAAACGTATGAGATAGGACGCGTTGTCTCGTTCCCACCAGCTTTCCGCCCTTCGTGTGTTATAGACATTAGACGTCAAAACATCGGGGCGCTCATTAGCAGCCTACATTCCAAACACGTATACAGCACACACAGGGCCAGCTTCTTTTACCCTATTCGGTGTGATGTTATTTTGACACTCCAATAACATTCCAATAGTTTCGAGCTTTGGCTAAAATAAGAAGCTGTTGCATGTAGCAAACTAATCCATTATCTATTGATTCCAATCACTAGAGACGAGCCTGTGGAGCAATGTTGAATGTTGCCCGGTTCTGTAGTTGTTTTTTTCCCTCCTTTCTTAAATCAAATTATTCTTCCATACGTTGCCCCATTAGCAGAGCTGGAAACATATGCCGAACCATTTCAACCTTGGGCGAAACAAAAGCAACAAAGTACTTTGCCAAGAAATACACATCCACCTTCGCGTGAGCATCGGCTTCACACACCGGTTTTTACACGCAAA
This sequence comes from Anopheles minimus, assembly GCA_000349025.1. NCBI lineage: Eukaryota > Metazoa > Arthropoda > Insecta > Diptera > Culicidae > Anopheles > Anopheles minimus. The sequence goes on from KB663666.1 coordinate 1,658,449, forward strand.
GGCAAGAAGAAAAAAAGCACAACCGGCCAACAAACAAATGCATGGATAGCACCGAACCGCAACATCAAAAGCGCGTAAAAAACCGTAAACCTGAGTCAGCGAAGAACGGTGCAACAGGGTCTCTTGGTTCTGGGCACCATCCCTCCCTTTTCCCTTATAGCAGAGCGCGCGAGAGAGAGAGAGAGCGTGCGATCCGAGCCGGTGAAAATCGAAAATACATTTCCCAAAACACGGACACCGAAAAACCACACACACATGAGCAGGGGGGATGGTAAGGTGCGGCATACACGACGACACGCGTCCCTCCCAGTGGTTCCCCCAGAACCCTACACCATACGAGAGAGCCCGGTGGGATCCGGGCCTAATGGCGGCACACAAACCGGCCCGGAGGAAGAGGAACCCGGCACACACCGTTATACCGAAAAAACCACCCCGAGAACACGAACAGACGGGCAGAAGGTGTCCCAAAAATAACATTCCAACACATCGCGCACAACCGAGGCGCGGTGGTGCGTTGCTGCTGCTGCTGGTGCTGCTGTTTTGTTGCTACTATGGTGCACGGGACGACGTGTGTTGCTCGCATAGCACCACGAATGCAACAAAAACACATCTCCACAAACAACAACAACAACAACAAAACGCATCTGCAACTGCAACCGAATGGATGAATCGAACAAAAAACCCCCTCCGGCTCAAAGTTTGCGGCTTTTGCCTGTGCTAATCGACAAGTAGTGGTAGTAGTACGCCATCTCCAATTCTCTAGAACTGTAGTGGGTGTGGGGAGGGGCATGGAGAGTGTGCCACGTTGCCGGGAATTGCAAATCTTATACACGATGCAGCAGCAGGTCAAATCAGTGGTTATGTTCCCATGCGAAACATACACCGCACGGTAGCGGCTTGTCTCTTTTGATGATTCAGAGCTGGGCTATGATTTCGTGCGTTGATTTTCTTCTTGGCTTAACGACCTTGTTTGGTCATACCGGTCCAAAGATTGGCTTACTAGACTTATTGATACCACGTAGTTGGATGGTCAGTCCCCGATCCTGCTGTGTGAAGACCGTAACGGCTATCGTCCCGCACTCATATTAATTCATATGCTGATGATCATATTACGGGGCTTGATTTGATTCTTCTCTTCTCCTGGAGTGGTGGTGTGGTTGATTACAATTTCATTTCATCAATAGCTACTAGCAAAAATGTTTTAAAATGATTCAGAAACATTATATAAAATTTCCAACATAAAGTTATGTTTTGATACAACCTCTGGAACTATTGTGACCTGGTATTTCTGCTTATCCTTGATTCGTTTTACCCATTGCTGAATAATCCATGAATAAGGCCAGGATTTACTATCAGTTTTATCGTGTGGAAGCCCAGCAGCGCCGCTACCAATAAGCTTTCGGGCCATTCCAAAATTGGGTCAATTATCGACCGTAGTGCTCTGCGTTAGCACATAACAGTAGTCAGACAAATTGAGCGAAGAAATTGCGTAGGCTTTCCAAGGATGGACCATGGGGGTAAGATCATCTCAACCACATCCCAACACGATCATTAATTCCAAGGACATTCCATACCCATCCAGAAGGCGGTTCACGTCCAGCACCAAACTACGGTCGTGGGAAGTTCATTAGACACTTTGTGTGTTCCAAGGTCTGAGTCTGAGGCTCCAATACCGTCCAATCCTTCCACCTAAAACACGATGAAATTGGAACTTTTGTAGCTGTAGCTACATGAGAAGAGCTTCCGATCCAATCAACCACGACCCATTCCAAAGGAAGAAGAGGGGAAAGAAGTCTTCGAAAATTTGTTGGCGGCAATTGCGTTCCTGGGGATACGAACACGCACCCACCGCTTGGGACACGTACACGGTTAGGAAACGTAGTCCTCCACCGTGGGGTTCTAATTGGATTTTGAAGGCTGGTTAAAGTTGGTTCGCTTATGAAAGAGAGTTCGTTCGGAGGGCGAGGGCGAGGAAATTGTGGCTGGAGTAACGCGGGTGTGTTAGACAGGTTGCCCGAGCGCTACAAAAACGATTCTGTTAATTGTCACACAGGTGCCACATATGTGTGCGGATTTCTGTTTCGGGTATCCACATTTTGTTCGACCTAAAACGAAGCAAAGAAGGCCCCACACCCAACACACAGTGGAACCCAAGGAAATATGGCATAATTGTAATCCTGTTTACACAGTACCAGTAGTATTCAGCAACCTTTACCGACCCAGAACACAGAGCCTGGAGAATATTTGAAAAGGCTTCCTTCTTGCGTACATTTCAACACAATAGGGTTGTGACAGTGCAGAAAGCGGAATCGACTGGTGGGTGGGGTTTTGGGTGTATAATTAAAAAAAAACTTCCCATTGCATAATACACACGTAAAAGAATCGTTGAAGTGCACGATCCGGAGTCCGGAGTTCAGTGGCTCGGCAATTTCGCCAACAACAACATTGTACGCGCACACAAATTGGACGTTCATGCCCATTGTTCAGTGTGCGATAAAAACGTTATCCCGGCGGAAGATACATGTAACCATAATCATTCTGTATAGATACATTTTCCATTCCTTATCGAAAGGTGATAAAACTCACCCGCATCAACCCTATGGGCGAGGGAGGGGGACAATAAAATATTATCAACCGGTCTCTAGCAAATGTGAGTAAATGTGAGAGAACATAATAAAGCAACCCTTTACCTGGCTGCGGTTAACAAAAAAAAAACCTTCTTGTACTCTCTCTCTCTCTTTCTTGTACCTTCTCGTATGCGCTGCTGCAAGGAAGTAATTTCGAAAATTTAATTCAAACGGCCATAAACGGCCGAAGCAAGTTTTCGAGCGAACACCCCTTCGCGTAAACCATTTTCACGTGAATGTGAGATCATTCCGGCCACGGTGTGCGTGTGTGTATATATTTTAGCTCATTCGCTCTCCCGCTCGTTTACAATCTCTTTGCTAAATGCGAGAGCAGTTTACCCCTTTTGCTGTAGTTGGAAGAAGACGAGCCCCATATACGACCATCGTGCCAGCGGCCAGTATAGTAGCCCTATCCAAGTGAGCAGTTTCATCTTTTCCATTTCTGGAATTCCTATTGTAGTTATGGCCGCTCGGGAAGGCATGCCCCATTCAAAATGTCTATTGTTCTAAAACTTTCCGTTAAATTGGTATCGGAAACAGGGTGCATATCGCGCACAGCAGGGAAAAGATGATAACATTTTTGCAACGTTCACAAAATAAGAAAAAACGTTGTCTTTACAGGCACGCTTCGCGGTATCTCTCTCGCACATCCATTTGCCTTAAATGCTTGTTTCCTATTCTTTTTAATCAACAAGATGTGATGATCAATTGTGCAAACGCGCGGTATGGCTAGCAACGAACGACAAGGATGGAATGAGACGGTGTGGGAAAAAGAGCAGCGAGAAAAAAACCCGCATTGCGGTAAAACGGACCCGCTGAGCGAGATACGCGAATTCGTATACGCTCTCACATTCGCTCTCTCCCGGTTTCCGACGCGAACGCGCCGAGGGGACACACACACACACAGGAGGGCTAGCGCGCGTTGAGAGTTGCGTGTTTTCTCGGCTTCAATGTCGCAACACGGGGGGATGGATCATCATGTTTGTGCGCGGTGCAGGACAGAAAGAGAAACCCCTAAATTGCGCACGTACATTCACTCGCAACACACACACACAGGCATGCACGCACGCCCACAGCGAACACAGGATCAGAGCTTAAGAGCGATACGACGAAAATGTGTGTTCGTGAGAAAACGTGAAGATGAGAATTTTGTCTCAATCCCCATTTCCTGCCCGCCATCATCTCATCCCATGCTAACCACCCCATCATCCGCCTCATCCATTAGGTGGGATTTCTTTTTTTGCTATTCGGCACCAAAAATGACAGCACTTGTAAAGTTTCCACCGTCAGTACGCCGCTCCTACAAAAAAAACGAAGCAAATAATCAAAAGCGTATCGAACCGCGACAATAAAATTTTCCCGGACGATAATCTACCCCTCCCCCATCTTTCCCACTTCACACAATCTCCTAATGCTCTCATCATTAGCAACCTTTTTCCTTCTGTTCGTTACAAACGTCTAACTAACGAGTATAAACGGATGGGGAGTTCGATTGACTCACGAGTACGGAATTGTGCGCAAAAAAGTGAGGTTAGCAAAGCACAGCAAAGCCTACGGGCAAGATGATTCACGGTGCATACGGTTTAGCAGTTTCCCTTTTGCTACTACCTCGAGATATACACATATTGTGTGACAATCTGTCCCCCGGTACGAGTAAACGTCACCGCCGCACCATCATGCCACATGCACACAAATTTGCACATACACGCACACACACACGTACACACGTTCGCAAACGTTTCACTGCGCGTAGATGGCCGCCCCGGATTCCATTTCCAGGAGTTTCGACGAACCATCTTTCTTTGCTAGCCATTGTCCCCATTATTCATGTTACTACTACGATTGATTTCCATTGTATGAGGTCACTTTTTCACATCTTCAAAAAAAAAGTCCCCTATTGTTACCATAGTAGTCCAACAACTTCATTCCGAAGATACTGCTGCTGCTGACGCTCCGGCGGCTTCAATGTGCCCCATTCTTTTCACAGTCCCAGCATGTATAGGGCGAGATTTTTTAGCAAAAGGCTATTCATTCGCAAGATATGATTCTTCCTGCTGACTACTGTTGGGCGCACGCGAGAGGGTGAAGGCACTCCTAGTTTCAGCTCGATGTAAAATTCGCATTTCAAGCGATGGCGGCGGGATTGCACTACACTATCCATATATCATCCGTAGCCTGGGTGGGGGGGGCCATATATTTCACACACTAAGCGCCACCATTTGCTTTGCGAATGAAAAAGATTCGCATAGGACGCCATTGCGGTTAGCCTCGTACGCGCGGCGGCGACACACACTTGACACATCCGGATTCCGGAGGGGTTGATAAAAGAGTTCGAACGAACAGATGCGCACACACCGCAACGATAGGAAATGGGAATTTGTGAAATGTAGTAGCCGTTGCTGGTTGCAGAATAATTACCATCTTTGCTGCTAAAAAGGGTGCTTGGTGTTTCGCTGCACGAACAAACTAGCTGACAATAGACACTGGCTGCCTTTGGTTGCTTTTGCACACTGCTGCTGCTGCTGCTGCTGGCACTTCCCGTGTGGCGACGCTGGGCTGCGAACTCGACGACAACTGCTAACTACTGCGGCTTACAATTTACTGCTGCTGCTGCTGCCTCTGCTGCTGCTGCTGAGCGCGAGTTGTGCTTTCGTTCGTGTCGCTCTCTCGCACGCTCTGCGCTTACCGTACTCGCTCACCTGCTCTCGCACGAACACGCAACGCACGACGAAAAGACGCGCGCACGCACGAAACGAAACCGTTCGCTCTCGCTGTCACCGTTCCCCTAATGCTCGCTCGTTGATGACGGCGGGTTCGTTTCTCCGCTGTCTGATGGTGTTCGTACGGGGTGTTGTTTTTTTTTTGTGTGTTGCTCTTCGCAAATGTGCAACGCGGTGTTTTTGCTGTTACTTTGCGCTGACGGTGCGATACGCACACAATCACACGGTCAACGAGCGAGAAGAAGAGAGGGTTCGATTCACGCACGCTGTACGCGACACACACACTACCACACTGCACAACGCACGCACACACGCAACGATCGCTGCGAAACGGTACACACAACACGGTGTTGAAAAACACGCTAATAAAACGCCGCACACAGAGGGAAAATCACACCAGCGGTGGAATACAAATTTTCGTGACAAATTCTTTTTACCAGCCGGGGTAACTGTAGAATCAGAAGGTAAGAAAACAAACCACAAACATTAAAATATCATACTTATGCGCTTTCATTTTGGACAAAGTATGCAGTGGCCGCTACGGTGGCGACGTTTTGTATCTCTCTACATGAGCGTATGTGTAGCAATTTAATTTAAGCTTAGTTTAAGCCCACCTGTTTCCGTCTAAACGAAAACACGTAAGCAAAAACCAAATCTCGACGTGCGAGTTGTATGGGAAATCGGTCAACAATTTTCCACCCGCTCAAGGAATACAAAACTACGCCAGTGTCCGTCCGACAACAGGAGAGTAATCGCAAACACGCAACTACGAAAAAAAAAACACACAACACCCAAGACTCACGACAAAACACGGGAAAAACTGTGTAGCAAACTGTGACCGGGGATCTAGTTTTCCTTCAGAACCGTTTTCCACGACGACTCAAATTGAACTGCTCTCGAAATGCTCAATCGCCTCGACAACTAGATCTAGCGGGCAGGGCAGAAATAAATCCGAGCATTTTCCGAATGTGTGTCTATGTGTGTGCTCCTGCGGGTTTGCTGTCATCCCATCATTTCCCAGAGCACCACCAATAATGTGTGCTCCTATTTCCCAGCGCGCATTTGTGTGCGTGTGCTTAGTTGGCTGCCATGGCGATAGGTATACGGCCGTTATGGAGCAAAAGCTCTCCCCACAGGAACGCCGCAGTTTTCTGCAAGCTCTGCAGGATACGCTGCTACTACCAATACTTAGAAGCCGTTGCAAGCTTCGCCTACTACTACGATCCTTTTTTGCGATCGGGTAACGAAGCTTCCTCCATGGAAAGCGGTACGGTGAGAGAGCCTGCGAGAAAACGTTTTCCGGAAAATGGGCTGGCGCGCTAGTACACGATTGTCGCTCTCTCTCTCTCGCTCTTTTTCGTCCCTGTTTTTGCTAGTATGCGTAGTAAAACCCTAGGAGTATAGCATGGCGATGGGTTCGCCGTTCGTATTACTGCGCAGAAATGTCGCAATGCACACAAAAGTTCGCTTCCTTCTTTACATATTCGATAAAACAACGCGTTTTGGGGCTCGTCTCGTTAGCATCGGGTTCGCTCATTGGGCGCCTCCCAACGACACCCGCGCGCGGAACCCAACCGTGGTGTCCGAGTGGCCAAAATTGCCCCATCAACAACCTCCGCCGGGCTGGTACCGAACCAGTACAACGCACAGCTTTCACCTAGCGCCTATAATAAACATCAGGCCGCTCTGTCCTGCTTCGCGCATTAATAGTGTGGCGCAGTTTGTTGGTTGATTATTTTCCTTCTTGCCCGTATTTTTTGTTTTATTGTGCGGTGAATTGTGCAGTGGGTGCACCCACGCACACCATTACGCTTACGCACTGCCTGTTTGATATTCCCACCGGGTGCGCACACCCCACGGAGGGGGAGGGAGAGTTTGGGGCTGACCACCGGAACGACTCTGCAGTAGTCGCACTGATACTCACGTGTTTCGCATCTTCTTTTTGGACGTTTCCTTTCCTTTTCCTTTTTGCCCTATAGGCTCGGTTTCTTTTCTCCCGATCGTAATAGCGCTTTTTGGGGTTTGCGTCTATTGCGTGGACTGCACGTTGGCTACCACCCGTGTACGTGTGCGTGTCAAATTGCGCGACGGTTGGGCATTTCTGGGGTTTCACGTGTTTCACCTTGCCGCGGGTGCAAAGTTTCGGTAGCTACGGTTCGATGCAGTCCCGGTGCGCCGTGTGCCGTTCATGGTCATCGCGTTTCATCCGGTTTCATCGGGCGAACCACTTTGACCCGGGTGCGCAAACCATCAGTCATCCCATTTACTGCAAATTCCGGCCATACATATACGTGGCAGTGTGGGGGTGCGGCACATGATAATGGAATGTGTTGCATTTCTTGTGTGCCCTTTTATTTACTCCTGTGTTCCACGAAGGTGTGTCGGATCATTAAGGCAACTGCAGGAATTTACGAGCTTTACGGTCAAGGTTCACCGTCATGGAAGGCAAAACAATCCCAAAACATATATTTTTTACTATATTTACTTACTTACTTACTTACTTACTTACTTAAACAGATAAAAATGATTTGACACATAATTTAATCGAATCACGCTTCCCGTACAAATACACTGCCATAACGTACAGGCGATGTTCTTCATACACCGAACGACGAACCCTTTTCCCACCACACAATCGGACAGATCAGGTGTCATTGGATCGTACCGCTTCGATAACGACCACTATCAGCGAACCCCGAGTCTAAGTCTGCAATCAATTAGCTAATGGCGATAATGAGCCATCGGCGTGGTTCAGTTCGTGACAACTGACGTAACCCGCTCGAGACGACAAACCCGAAATGCACGAGTGAACACCAGGCCAGATTTGGCTCGGTTTCATATAAATTAGTTTTATTAAGAATTATTACAGTGTTGCGTAACGGAATCGTTCTTTCACCGTCCCAAGGCTTCTTTGGTTAACTGTGGCAATGGGTGCAGATAAGCGATGCCCTTACGTGCCTGTTTGTTCACCCGTTTGATGCACAATCAAAGATAAAGCATATCCATTGGCGGTAGGTGTCATTCGTGTATCAATTAAATTGGGATTAAACTTTTAACATTATTATAATTAAAGTTTCTTTTTAACGAATAAATTTAGTGAAACAAACCTGGAAAGTATGAACTAAACCATCTTCTGAGGATCTCACTCTCATTTCTGATTTAGTTTTCTAATTTCTCTCTGTTATTCATTTATTTTTACTATTTTCAATTTTCCTCTCTTTAGTCTGATTAATTTTACAATGTTTTTTGTTCTGCCATGATCCATTTCTAGCAGTTCTACTAACTTCTACTCTTTCTTTCATTTTATTTTTCATTTATTTTCTGTTTTTTTCTATTTTGAAATGTTATTTTTCTCATTACCTTATTTTCTGATTGTTTTTCTTCTTTACTGGCCTTCCTCCAAATTGTTTTGAAAATATTTTTATGTTTTGTCTTTTTTTAAATTGCTGTATTCCTGAGTAAGAATTTTAAGAAAACAAAAAAAAAATTGTGCAAAATCTCATTTATGTAAAAAAATGGGATATTATTTAAATATTATTTTGTATATAAATATTGTGTATCAGAGAAGCAGAAACTACGTTCGATATGAATACACAAAGGAGAAACTAAGTACTGCTGATACTTAATTACTTACTAACTTGCCTACTTACTTATCAGACACTTGCTTTACTTATCAGACATGCGTTTAGCAGTATCGGCTAGATGCAGAAAATTTTTCCAATACAAATTAAACTCAAAACGCGTCTTTTGTCCATGTGGAAGGCCTAAAAACATTTTACGTGCTGAGTTGTTCGGTATCAAACTAATCACATGACCAGCCCACCGAAGCTTGAAGAGTCTCATTTGCCGCTCGGCCGTGAGGTCATCGTACCACCACTCTTGCCGCTCATCATTGTAGCGACGGCGGGAATACACCTGAACAATATCGAGCAAATAGAATTGATATTCATTGTTGATATTCTACTTCAATATGAGGCATTGCAGCTTTGGAACAAATATTATTGACCTTGAAAACAACTGAAGTAATATTGATGTTACGCCCTACTGCATCCCATCCCCTATCTCTCTCGCTGCTGCCTGAGATTAGTGTACTTATCAGTAAAAATAAAACAAAATATGATACACTTCTCACCATTGATAAGCTGTAAAGTGCATTTCACCTCACCGCCATCGGCTGTGTTGATTGACCAATAACCGGCTTTAATTGAAAAGCTTTTTTCCTCATTTTCTTTCTTGTTTGTTCCGCTAGAAGGTGAAGTGACCGTGCGAGTTGCTTTCCGCTTTATGGAACTTTTCAATCCCCAGTGGGCCATTTATTTTGCCACCGAAACCACACACACACACAAAGAAGGAATATTAATTTGAAAAGGAAAATGACTTAGGCTTGAGAGGCAAAATAATAACAAAAGTTGCCATCGGAAGCTTTTCCATCCATAATTATTAAACAAAGCAATTTTTTTGTTAGCAAGGGAGCGTACAATCGCCTGATAATGGGTCGCGCGAACCATAATTGCTGTTATCTTTATTACAGTCGTTTTTTTCCTAAACGGCTAAAGTATAATTGAACCGTACCCCGATGCCCAATGGGGTCCAGCCCATTCGGTGATGATATTAATATTTATGGCTCGGGAGGACATCCCGGACGCGAAACAGGGGGGAAACGCGAGGTCTCGTGGAATCCTCTTGAGCGGGGGAAAAGGTTCGGTAGAAGATCATTATCTGCGTTTCCTGTGCGTACACATTTGGATGGAGTCGTTATCAAAGTTTGCAATGCCCTAAGCCACATTGGAGGCTTCTAATTAGTTAGTATCGTAAGGTTAAGCGTTTTATAGCAACGATGAATTTTGATCATTAATTGAACACTGCATTTACGGAGCATTGGGCTGACTCGAAAATATCATTAAAAGTGAGTGAACGCTGTAATGTTTTAAATTTTATTATCAAGAAAAAAACAAACCCCAACGATAAGCCATATTTCATAACGTAATGATGCAAAGTTTAAGTAGGCTTTCCTCAGTAGGCTCTGCCTTCTAAATGTCCATTAGGCCTCGGAAGTTGTGCCTTGTCCTGCTTTAGTAAAATCTCACAATTTATCGTCCTTTTTATGAAGCTCTCCGCAATACGAGGTTATCACCCTACGCGTCAGGACACACGGGTGCTTCGAACTGTGTTTCCACACGTTTGGGCGTCTTTGCAGCATCTTTACACGCATCATGATGAGTACAGGCGCGTACCATGGACCAAACACTACCACATAGGATGCAGACGAGGGTTAAGAGATATACGGGAAAAAGAGGACAGATGAACCACCGAGCAGGACCGGGGATTTGTACGGATTGGGGCCAACTACTAAGAGAGTGGCTTCCGTGGCGCTTAGTCATCATTGTCGGTTCGGTTCCGAAGCTCGGGGAAAAACATCGGCAGCAGTTCTGCGGGCATTTAGCGTTTACCAGCAGCTTCCATCAACAACAAACCATTTGGGGATGTGTGCGTGTATTTTTGTGTGTGTGTGGAGCAGTTAGAAGATGAGAAAATCTCAGGAGCGAATTGTTCGGTTATTCATTACACTGACGTTTAAGCAATGGGGTTAAAGAGGGGAGGAAGATACAAGTGTCCCCGCTACATTTTGCTTCCTTTCTTTCCCTTTCCCCACCAAGTAACGCAATAGTAATTGTTACAGCGCGTGCCAGCGGATACTAAACGGAGATAGAATACGCAACAACAAAAAATATCACCGCCTCCTATCTAGTCACTTTGCTCTCTGGGGGGTTTTTTGGCTCTCATCAACTCATGCATCTCATACTACATCTCTCCGGTAATACCGGTTGCTTGGATCGACGTAGTCGCGTCGCGCGAGTTTCGAACGTTCGGGTTTCGGAACGCGCGCGCGACACCCAACCGGCTTTTCAACTACTGCGTCCGCGGCCAAATGCGTGTACGTGTGTTTGTGTGTTGGTGGCACCGAACCGGGCGTTCCGATTGGCGCAGCAGTACCTGCAATGCGAAAAATCGTCTCAACCACGCTGTCTCCCCCCACACACACAAACACAAACACATGTGGAGTACTTGCCAACGGGGATCATCTTTTACTACAAGAGCAAATACTATGCGTGAGAGGGGGGGGGAAGATACGGGGAGAGAAAGAGGGGAAGGGGGACTGAGGCTTTCATCAAACAGCGGAACGATTTCTGACGCGGCGCAAACCGAAGCCAAAATCGGGCGCCAACGCCTACACACATACGGCCGTGATTGGGAGACGGGGTTTTCCCCGGTATTAGTATTGCTGTTGTTGTTATCGTTCGGAACAGGTGGATGCCTTTCCAATGCGGATAACTCTGACGCTCTGGCACACACGCGCACATCCACGTGCTGTTGTGTATGTGGGTGTGTGTGTGTGTGTAAGCGAAGGGCAGGATTTAGCGGGTGGTTGATAATTTTTCTGTCTTTCACACTTTGTGATAATTTGTGTTTGACGCTTCTATTTCTATTTGCACACACAGCAGCAGCATTTTATGACCAATTGCTGATGCTGCATCGTACGTACACAGAGCAATAGTAAAGAGACACCACTGTGGAGAGAGTAGTATTGCAATCCACTACGCTAATGACAGCGTAGATGACAGTAAACATGGCTCCTGTCAAGCGGATGTTCTCGCTACGGTGGGTCACATAATTGTCGCTTGTTTTTGTACCTTTCCCTATCATGTTTTGGGATGTATTGGTTCCTTTTTTTTGCTTATCATTCCCTTCAAACGATAAGTTCTCCATTACCTTCCCCATCGCCACCAACGAACTCATCTTATCACCAGCCTGCCCACGGTATTGCTTGTTATCGGCTGTAAAATGTCTGTTCATATCTGCCATAAACGACAGCCCGGCGGCGCAGCGATCGATCAACATCGAACGGAGCATTGCGGCGATGCTCCCGTAATTGCCCAATAAAATATGCCCCGTACGTTCGATGGAGGCGCCCAGGAAAAAAAGGAAAGCTCCAGCACTGCGATCCGGCAGTGTAAACGCGTGCAACAGGTCAAACGCGCGTGCATACGACCCTCGGTTTGTGCACGCTCGTAAGGGGAAAAAGGCAGCTTTTCCCAGCACCTCCCAGATGAATTATCAAACCCCCCTCCTGTCCCCCTCCCCTTGCCACACCTCCACCGTTTTCTGTCGCTTGCTAAAGCTGGGGTGGTTACAATTTGCTGACGCAAAATCGTCCAGTTCAGGCGGGGAAAAGTTGGCGTGATAACCTTATTTTAGATTCCAGGGTAAGGCACGCTCAATGACATACATATACAGGCGCAGTTTGCATCCGTGTATATCACCACACCGTGCACCACTCGCTTCCTCCACACCTTGTTACCCTTTTTGTTCTACGAAAGGTTCGGAAAACAACACAACACAGCTCAAAAGTCCCTCCCCACAGAAAAAAGACGGAGATTCTCATCTCGGCACACGGTTGACCAGCAGCTCGGAAGCTTTCGTGGTGGTCGTGCTCTCCAACATGTATATAAACGGGAGCTGTGCGAATAATGAGCGAGCCTTCTTCCGGTGGACGGCCCCGATGTAAACAAATTCTCACGCGGTGTGGGCCTCTTTTACACACATGCACATGCAAATCCACGATGCATTCGGTTGGGGAGTACTACTTTTTTAGTGTCTTTTGTTAAGTAATGGTACACTTAATTGAAGGTAGGAATAAGCTTTATTAAAATTCTTTGAGCCAAATTTTGAAAATTTAAATTTATTATAAAATGGCGGAAGTTTTGTTGAAATTGAAGTAACGATTTTCATAAAAACATTTTGTCAGTATTTTGCCCAATAGAATAAAAAATGCTCCTCTCGTTGAGTACTTGCAAATGACGTCAGATATACCCGATGAAAGTTCCAAGTTACTCGGTTCACGAGCTTTCCAGAAATGCTGGGATTGGAAAATTTGGGGCTCAACTTTGTTTGTGTTTGTTTATCCAATTGAATTTCTTATCCGAAGTTTTTGAGGTTGAAGAATACATTGATTTAGATTTCTCTCTCATATTTCCTCATAATTTATGGAGTATTGTTGTTTCTTGATTTGTATTTATTCTGGAAGAATTTGAATAAAAATTTACTATCGGGTAATAATATTTCAAGGTTATATTTATGGCTTTTTATAACAAGAAGCTTTATAGCAAAGAAATAAAAAGATAACACATGAAAAATAATAAACAAAATGAGCAAATTATAATCATTATACAATGTGATTAAATCAATTAATAACTTCAATAGAAGAAGCACTAATTTACGTAATATGAAGGCACTTTAATGTTGATGTGATTACTCTAAAGCATTCCTATAAACTGTCAAACACAGTGGTTAAAACCATCATCATCATCATCATTCAGACCTTCGCCGCACTGACGTGTAGCTATCGTCGCCAATCGTTGAGCAAATCAAAAACACCTATCCTAACCTTGAGGATGACAAGGATCAAGTGCAGGCCCCTCGTGAGGCATAACGGTTGGGACCGAGGCTTAATTTGATTAGTTTGCAAACGGGGCCAGCACAAACACCCTTCGGCAGCAGAAGCACCACGTAACATAGCAGCCTCACCTCACGTCTCTATTCCCCCCCACAAGTTCCAGGAAGAATAGCGTTCGGTTGGGTTTCTCTGCTGCAACATACGCGCCAGTCCGGACGTATTGCAGCAGACGTGACGCTACCATTGCGGGAAACTTTGCGGAAAATGCAGAGCACCCGGTACGGAGACGACGCAACCGAACGCCCGAACACTGGGATGGGATGCGATACTGCGGGGTATGTCGTATTCCCGGTTAGGACAGGCGCGTAGCAAATCGAACGGCTAGTAATGCGCCCATCGGGTACTCCGGTATGGGCTCGGGTTGGCGTATGCATTCCACGACGTGGAAGGATACGCGTCAGATGTTGTCAATGCAGCAGTGTAATGCGGCGTCCTGTGAGATCGTAATGCTGCGGCAAAACGGTTGTTTGCTGTGTCCTCGGTTGGAAAATTGTTCCTTTTTATTCCATCCTTTCTTCTCTATTCTTTATGCCGTTGTAATGGTGCTTTACTTTTCGGTATGTCCTATTCTTCATTTCTGGGAAGACGGATCCTTCGGTTGGAAAATCCTCGGTGAGAAATTGAGGCAAACAGTAGGGCAAAATATTTGGTTTGCCTGGTCTGTTGCCAACTGTGAGATGGTCCTGTAAGTTTTCCCCCTTTTCCTACGAGAGTCTTTAGCTGGTCCAAGATTTGGGCGAAGAACCGCTGGTCATCACGCTATGAAGAAGATCCTCGTCGTGCTGTTTGTCCCCCCCATTTGCGTGACTCTATTTTTAGCACAGCTCAATGTTACTCTGTAAGGGACAAAAAGTTGGTGAAGAAAAAAAGGCTGCAGCAAAAGACGCAAAGCAAAACAAACAGTTCATCCCGTAGCTGGAACCGTTCCTGTTTTCTTCGGCAGCACCCAGCAAAGCGTTTGGGGCGCCATTCGTTTTGTGCGCATTCTGGTGCGCTAACGGAAGCATTGGCGTAATGTGGCGCAAAAAAGAAACGGACCGCTGCCGCTATGCTGTCGACGTCATGCGCATTTTAGTAGGTGCCTTTCAGACAGGGCACCCCAACCGCACCGACGCATTCTCCGGACGCAGTGGTTGCGGGATTATATTCTCCCCATGGTTGGGAGAACTTGTTGATTGTTAGCTAAATGGTGTTTCCAATCAGCAAAGAAAGCACGTCATTGCGAAAAAACCAGACGAAAAGTGGTACGCTTGCGAGGAGAAAGTGTTCGGTGCGTTAGGAAGAGAACCGAAGGCTCTTTTCGGGACGGTGGAGCGGTGGTGAGAGCGATACAAGCGAATGAGCCTGTGTTGTGGAGCTAGAAGAGCGAGTTCGAACCGTACACGATTCCGAATGGCACCGGGGAATCACACGATGTGTTGTGAACTGAACGGGGGGAGCTCTACAAAGTAATTCGGGCATCAGCTCGCGAGTCTACTGCATACGAGTATGCCCTGCCACTGTTGGCCACTTTCCCAGAGTGTCCACTGCAACGCGGTACCAATCTGGAATGGCGTCCAGACGCGTTGCGGCATTTAATGCTGCGTCGGGTGCTCCGTGCCACCGACACGACGCAATTGAACTGACCTCGACCGGTGAAACGGACACAACTTCCACCCCCGGGAACGCTGCTAATCCGCTTCCAGAAACTGTGTACCGAGAGCTTCGAAGGCGACTGGTCCTTCCGGTGAAGTTTCTTGCGAAGGTCCGAAGTCGATTTATGGCCATCTGGGCTGTGTGCACGGAGGGCTTGGCGTCAGCGGGCGTGATCGCATTATTCTGTTAAGGAGCAGACACCGGGACGCAATGACGAGCACGGCCGGCCGACCGTTACTGCTGCAATGCTGTGGCAATTTTGCGCAATCGAAGCCATACGTTGCAGCGGTTGGATGTTAATAAAATTATCCTACCAGCCGTCGCGTCGCCCCCCCGGTGGAACCGACTTTGCTGAATACCTCGTAATGCTTTGGGTTGGCGATGATTTGTGTGAAGAACAAATTTAATTTTATCATTTAATTAATAACACAGGTACCAAATTAGATTACAAATGTTACACCCGTTCGTTTTTAAAGAGGAACCTATCACGGAGGACCCTATCGTAGAGCATTGCCGATGTTTTTAATTTTTATTTTGAATTATAATAACCGGAAAACATTACCAGCCTATGTAATATTAGTTACCGATTAAATATACACCAGATATGTTGTGTTAGTTTTATTTTTAATTATTATGAATTCTATGCTGATTGTATAAATGACAGTATGTAGACAAAACGTGAATAAAAACCTTTCTCTTTTTGCAAAATTATCGTTTACGCATTTCGATTGAAAATAATAATAACATCGTACAAAGCTATCACACACCCTCAACACGTGGCGTGTGGCTGTTTTGATTCAGTTTAAATATTCGAGTTCGAAAATATCACGCATTTTCGAAACATCACACCGATTGCGTACATCTGTAGTGTTTGACTGCACGTTATAAACACGCCCCATACAAGACGATCAATTTGACAGTTAACGCGAATAGAGAAAAAAGAAAGCAATTTTTATTTGCGATGCCATAAAGGTCCGCGGCAAACAACAACAAAGCGCTCGAACACGGTGAATATTGATTTTTCCACCGCAAGACAAATGCTGAAATGCATTCCGATAGTGTTTACCGGCTCGTTGATGAGCTGGTCGAATCGATCGGCCAACAGTATCGTACGAGCATCGACGTAAAGACGGTGAAAAAGTGTAAATCGCGAGCATTTGGAGTGCTGCTCGGGAAACCAGATGCATCTTCCGGCACTGGCGACCAGCCCGTGGCTAGCTGTGTGACGGAATGCACCCCGTCCGATCCGTTGGCGATGCTGGAATGTCATCACTTTGAGATGCAGATAACGGCACGGTACAGATATCAGATGGAACGATGCGAACGATTCGGACGGTTGTTGGATCAAATCCGTGCGCTTCCATCAGACGATGGGCTCGGGCTTCAGGATACGGAACGGGTGTTGTTGGAGTTTTTATTGTCACTGAAAAATTCCTCCACCGATTGTAGTGACACTCTTACGGAGGTAAGCTCACGGAATTAAATGTATAGTAAAGGGATAGATTCATCTTTCCAATTTATTTTGTAGACACCTTTTTTCGGCCACAGTAAGATGCCGGCCGCACGGTACGGACCTTATCCGATCTTCCGACCTGAAGATTTCCGGATAGACGAACGGCTGCTTACTGCCTGCTACGATCAGAAAGCCAATCCATACTTGTTTCGACCCACACAGGGCGTGTTTACCACAAACATTGCCACTATACTTGCCAACGAAGCGGTTCGGCAGGATCCATTACCGGTGGAGTGTTCCTACTTTAGCGACAAAATGGCTAGTCTCGGCCACTACCAGGGTCCGTTTCGTTACAATCTGCTGAGAGCTATCCGACAGACAACCAGTGAACCGTACGAGCTGTTTAAAAACTTTGAAATTGTTCCTCTCGGCAAGCGTGAGCAAGCGATCGAGGAAGAAACGTTAATTTTCGGCTTGAACTGGGAAAATCTCGGTCAACGCTACATACCGGGTGAGAAACCGTTTGCTTCCGAATGTCCCGGTGCAATGTTTCGGTTGAATGCTGCACAAGAGCTCGTACTCGGTCGTAAGCTTCCAGAAATTAAAGTTGTGTCGCGACTAAATTTTATACGCGATATAAAATTTCTCATCAGTAAGTGTGGCAGTATTTGGGAAAACTTCCAAAAGTAGAATGCTAATTAAATACATTTCTTTCGTTTGTAGCCGGCATTAGTTCCAGCCTGTTCCAGTTCGACGAGAGTAACCGGTTCCAGGCGCTTACCAATATTACGATTGAGGACGTTAAGATCGAATCGATCCGATCGTTCATCGATCAAGCGCTTGTGATCGGTACCTGCTTCCGACGGTTGCTGATGATGACGCGAAAAAATCCCTACACACTAGAGCTCATCATGGAGGGCTTCGTGTTTAAGGCATTCTGCGAAAGTGTGGAAAACTTCCTTTGCTGTTACCGTGTGCTCGTCTACAGCTACACGGGTGAATCGTTGCTTCAACTTTTGCAAATACTTTCACCAGCAAACGAACAGTTACTGTCGATGGCTAAACTCTGCAGCCTGCATCCGGGCAATGAGAGTGATCGTGAGTTCCCGACCGGTTCACTACTGCTCGATCATTTGTACCATGAGCTGATCCAGGTAACGCAACCGAGTGTAAGCCTCTTCCTGATGGCCACGCTGAGACGATGCTGTCTGGAGTATTTTGCGATTTTCCAACGGTGGTTATTTCACGGACAGCTGCACGATCCATCCGGCGAGCTGTTTGTGTTTTTCGTCGATCACTACCGCTCGAACACGAAGCATTTCTTCGACAAGGCGTATTTTATCCGGCGAAAGAGTGTACCGGGCTTTTTGAAGGGGTACGATGAGGATATTCTGCTGTGCGGGAAATACGTCATGCTGCTGAGAGCTTTCCGACCTTTGGTAAGGAGAATCATTCTTTTCGGGCGATAGCTCGATCTTCTACTTTTGGCTTACTAGACTTGTTGATACATTTACATGAAAATAGTAGAAAGATATTAATTTTTTACTTCTTTTTTAGCACCCCTTGTTCACTCTTCGTCATCCGGAGCTGAACGTTTGCTTGTCATTCGATGAAATCTCTAAACTACGCTCGAAATGGTTGCGCTACGTTGCCCAGGCACGGCAACTCTGCGGACCAGTCGTTTCCGTGCGCGAACTGTACGAAACGAAAGAAAACGAACGGGTCCAATTTTATCGCCTCGTTGAGGAAAACTTCCGCACCTACATGGACCAATGGCGGGAGGAGCAGGCAACGGAAGCACAGGAACAGAAGCGCCGAAAGCAAGAGCAAATGGAAAATTTAATAGTTCAGCTGAACGAGATACGTGAGAAGAAGCTAATGGCTAAGCGGAAAGAACTGCAGGACGAGTTGCAGCTGGAGCAGCATCGGGTCGAGATGGAAAATAAGCAACTGTTGCGTGAAAACTTAGAGCTTACGGATCGTGTAAAGAAGTACACGGCTCTGAACACCATGATGGACGATAAGCTGGAACGGTTGCAAGCGGCTACGGTGGAACTGAGCATTGTACCGGTGGTAACCATCACTACGGACGGTACGGATGGTGCGAGCGAGGAACCGTTGTTTCAAAGTTGCCGTGAAAGCCGCGCCAGTACGGCGAGTGTTTCCATTTACGAGGATGCTCAGAAATCACCGTCGCTCAGTGTGGATTCGTCTCCGTACGGTGCCGACAATACGAGCAACTGTAGTTCCGCTGCCAAAGGTGATCTTTCAACATCCGGAGGGGAAGATCTTGACTGCACGGTGGTTGAGGGTCCAATCGTTCCAAAGCTCGACACCGCATCGACAATGCTGGAGAGTGATCGTATTAATTCCAACCTTCCTACGGCGGAGACTGCAACGAGCGAGGGTGAAAGAAACCGGGCGAAAGTATTAGGATCAACGGTGGGTGTTTATTTGAATGAGGATCATGCTAACGCTAACGTTGAGCAGCTTGTAGTCGCTACCGCAAGTGCTGGATTACGCAAGCTAACGGAGGCCCAACGCAACAAGCTGAAAATATTGTCCCAGGAGTTTGAAATCGCTCCACCGGAAGATGCAACCGGTATGGACGTTAATTGCAACCGGTTGGCAGAACGACGTAAGAATCGAGAACGCATTCTTATCAGTGACTACACGAATCGCGAAGAGGAAAGTTCCGGACCGGCGGTAACTCAAGGTAATGGGCAAGAGTTGACGGAACTGCAGAAGAATCGGCGCAAGATAATGAGCCAGGAGTATAATCTGCTCACGGATAATCCCCTACCGGATGGTACAACAAGCCGCGATCCGAACCAGAAACCCACAATGTACTTGAATCTTGATTCGGACCGCGCCAAGAACCGTCGGCGTATATTGGAGTCGGAGTTTAACATCGCGACAGGTGTGGAAAATTTCCCCGCCTCACCAATGTCGGTCGATAGTGATACGGTTGACGAATCGACGAGTCCCTCGGTGGTGGTGATCACAGGAACTGAGCATGAAATGCAGCAGGATGTCAATGCCAATCCTGTCACCCAGAAAGGGAATGGACTGAAGCTGGATGTACTGGCAGCGGCTGATGCTGCGGAAAGGTTTGCAATAGACAGGCGCTTTGGAATCCCGGATACGGCTGCACTGGCACTGGAGACACCGGCAAGTGCGTTGAAAGCAACCGGGGAAGCAGAAGACGGTCTCGATGGAGGGTTTGATTTTACCAGAGCGAAAGCATTGGAAAGAAGAGAAGGATCGAGTGCTGGCAACAGTTTAGTTCCCGTGTCGGCGATGCCCGGGACGGACACTCAAGTCGAGGAGGAAGAAGATGACGAAATTTATCGCGAATTTGTTCTTGCGATGCAGAAGCAAAATGCAAACTTTTGTCGCTTAGCGATACCTTCCTCGATACCTAGCGATGACTTCAAACCGGAAAAGGATTCCAAAGCGAAAGCGCTTGAAAGCGAACTCAACAGTGTGGATGTGCTTACTATTACGAGATTCCTACAGTACTCGCTGGTAATTCCGCTGAAAGCTCACATGGAGATAGTGAACAATGAGATACTGAAGATGTATCTGTACGATCTCGACATACTGGGTCATTTCGAAAGTCTGCGCAACTACTTCCTGCTGATGGATGGGGAGTTTTCGACCCACATCTGTGACAAATTGTT
This sequence comes from Anopheles minimus, assembly GCA_000349025.1. Taxonomy (NCBI): domain Eukaryota; kingdom Metazoa; phylum Arthropoda; class Insecta; order Diptera; family Culicidae; genus Anopheles; species Anopheles minimus. The sequence continues at coordinate 1,679,082 of KB663666.1, forward strand.
TAACCGGCTGGAAACGGTACGAACTCCCGAGGAGCTGCTTAACTACCAAACGCTTCACTCGATACTGGACGGTGCACTGTACTCGAGCAATGCCGGAACCGATCAAAACGCCAATCGGCTCTCATTCATCGTGTGCCAGGTGCCGGAAAAGTTTGATCTATACTCACCGAACGTGTTTAGCATGCTGAATCTAAGCTACCGGGTCGAGTGGCCCCTTAACTTGATCTTCTCCATGGAAACGATCGAACAGTACACGAACGTGTTCAAGTATTTGGTGAAGGTACGCCGGGTAAGCTACGTCCTGGAGGATTCCTTTCAGCTGCTGAAGGAAGCTAGCAAGCGGTTAGGGAAACCTTTGCTCCATTCGCCGCAGTACGCACGGGTTCAGCTTATCCGCCACAAGCTGTCCCATCTGGTAAACGCTCTCAAGAACTACATCACGAGCAGTGCACTGCACGCATCCTGGGAAGCGTTCCGTGAGGATCTGCAGGATTCCACCGAAACGATGGAAGATCTGTTCCGAAAGCACCGGACGTATCTGAAGCGGGTCATCTTTCTTTGTCTGCTGAACAGACGGAGCATCGAGTTTTACAACAATATCGAGCAGATCTTTCGTGTCGTGCTGCGATTCTATCGTCATCTCAGGTCGAAGGAGTGGCGGCTGCAGGAACCTCAGGTGGAAGGAAGTAACAGCACGCAGTACTACATACATCCACGCTACCGACAGATCCTGGACGACGAGCTGGACTTTGAGAAGTTGATCAAGTACACTATCTTCCTGGGGAACAAGATGTACAACCATGGGTATCAGAAGGAAATATCCGAGTTCCTGCAAGTTATCAACATTAATGGATATTACGATGATGTGAAGCCTGTTGTTAGTTAATTGTTTTGTACAACTAGCGGCCTGTACTGGTTCTTCAATCTTCCACCAGTAACTGTGTGTCAAAGAAGATGTGTTAAGTTATCTAGAAAAAAGGAACACAAATAGCTTGTAAATATGAAATGTTTTGTCATCTTCCAGCATTCGTTTGTCTACGTTCAGGGTACAGCATCTCGAGTCGGAGGAACAGTGGATCTATCTTAGTAGAATTAATTATGTTAACGCTCGCAATATGTGTATTTATATGTACAGAAATAAATTAAATGTTTATTTAATGTTCATTTCAACCTTTCGAGGATCGATGTTGGAAGCTATGAAGACCATCTCCTATAACTAATTTCGAATCCTTGTACTAGCTGATGGCGATAGAAACCCTTAGTTCACGGCATTCCTTCGTACCGGGTGGATCTTTTACCAAGAGGATCGTTATAGTGGGGAAAAATCTTAGGATTGGAGCGTCTTTTAAGAAAAGACGACCTACTCAGGGGTGATGTTGAGATAGGTGATTTGAAATCGTCTAAAGTTTTTGAATTTTTGGGAGAAACATCTCCACTCAAAATACTTGTCAAATGTTAATTAAAGCTCTATGGGTTGAACGGTACGAATTACTATCGTGCAACGAATTAAACCTGTCAGATTCTGATGAGCTGTTTATATCATAGGACGACCCTCACTTGTGAAGTCTTTTGAGGTCGTCTAGAGATAGAGCAGGCATGGTAGGTCTTAGAAAGTTTAGGCGAACTGGCATTTGTTGACTTCATATATCCGGGAAAGCTTTAAAATTCCGTCAAATTTGCTGTTGCATAGGCATAGAAAAATTGGTTCCAAAGTTCTGTTGAGTGTAGTCACTCTTCACTGCATTATGCAATTTTTGATACTGTTCAAATTGTGTTCTTATCAAAAACACATCAACCAGTTGTACATTTTCACGCTAAATGTACAACGATGACTTGCCGTAACCTTCGATAGCAAAAATTACATTCATTACAGCGTAAATTTCCGGCCGATTTGCATCATATCGCATCCGCTCGTCTAGATTGCACGTGTGCTGGCCACGCTCTGCGCGGTGGAATTCCACCGTGAAACACTTTCCATTCCACAACTCTTCGATGCATTCTCTTTCGTAAATGTTCTCGTGACGCTTTAATGCCGCCGGTTGGCTCCACCAGAAGATTACAGCATCGTAAAGTTAACGGCTCTTCGGGGAAGATAGGGAAGATAGGAAAACCTACGAAGCATGTGAATGTCTGCTTGTGACCTAACGGTTATTATTTTCCATTCTTTTCCCTATTCGGTGCCCTTCCATTCCCGCGTGACGTTTCACTTTCGATTGCTCCGGCGTGTCCGGCGTGTGTGCATCCGTTCCGTTCGATGCTCGCTGCTGACCATGAACCCTAGGCCTGAGAACATGTTCGGAACGCCACCTTCCGTTGCCGGGAGTGCAACATTCCCTTTCGTTGGCCAGGGGGTTCGATATTCTGGCTTCACTTTCGTGATTCGAACATCTATAAATGCCCGTCCCGTTTGGAGGAACTCGTATGCGAGGTGCTCGAAGTGGTCGAACAGGTTCCGGAGGGACCTTAGGGGCAATCATCGCTCACAGACGCGCTTCACCTTGGGGCTATTCGATACCGTTAGTAGTAGTAACTGTGGTGGTGGACGTTTGTAGCGTTTTGTTTTGATTTCGATAATCCATTCGTTGTGGAGATCTTTCGAGGAGGGCTTTGGGATAATGACTGGTAGCTTTAAGGGATGCAAGACAGCCGAAGTTCACCGTTTGCCACTGACGAAGGGTTGCCCTTTCGTGGCGCATTCACCTTCAACCGAATCAAACAGTTGGCGTTTTCTCTTCGGAATATTTTACTATTTTAATATCAGTTCATCTGAATACGGTGTGGAGATAACATTGGGCCCTGCTAAGATATGCCAGTTACGGATGGAGGCCATTTATATTTGAAGCAGTATCTGCTTTCTAAAGATAATTATTAAACAACCTTGACGGTTACCATTTTTAAAGAACAGTATATAAATATTGCATCATTAATATGTAAGTCGTGCGTTGTCTATCTTTGTAGTATGCAAATTGTATAATACTATAAATATCGTACCTGTACCGTTTTCGATCGAAGACAGATCGAATCGTAGGTCGTGATGATCATTACCTTCCTGAAGTCATTATCGTGCCAAAGGTGCAGCAATGTGATTTGTTCGATGAGTACTTCGACCGATGGACCGAAAGTCCAACAACCGGCAGCTGCCGAGCCGTACCTTTGCGAGGTAACGAAACCAACGATAACTTCAGGAAAAGGGCATCCGATTGGTAATAATTATGTGTGCTCATCTCTGCTCACCGTTGCACATCGCAGGGCTCCGGAAGGTGACATAAGCCAATACGGTTAAGTACGTTTCTTTTTGTGCCCAACGGTGTAAGCGTTTTTGTGGCTGACTTACTTCAAGGACGATCGATCAATCTTGTTAAACTCATTAGCCAGACAGTGGAGAGTAAACATCAGTGGAGATTAAGCCATTATTGCTCGTTAAGTTGTTGTGTGTAGTGAACATTTTTTTTTACATTGGAAGATATTATTGAGAACTTGTGATATGTGTCTGTTCTTTTAAAAGATTTAGGTTCATTTAACTGGGGGGATTTAAGTAAACATTAGCCCTTGTGTCGAATATTTAATTGCATACTAATAATTTGTTTGATTGCCCATCTTGTAATCTCAATAGAATTTAAATATTCCTCTTTGTATGTTCAATATAAGTTTAGTTTTATTAAAACCTTCATTAAAATTGAGTCCACTGTCGAAGGCCTTGAAGACTGAAGACGCTGAGTCTAGACTGCACTGTGGTTTGAAGTTTGGAGTGTGGATACGAACTATAACTTCTACAATCTTCGGCTAAATTCCCTAATTACTTGATCGCTTATGACACTTAGGTATCTTGTTCATGTTTGAGAGAGTGGCTTTGAAAAGCAGCATGAATACTTAGTGACAAATTAAGCATTTTGAAGACCCTAAGAGGCATGAAAGTTGGAGCTCCAACATTAGTAGTCAGAGCTATCATATAGTATGTTATGTAATATCTTATGAAGAGAGCCGTGGAGAGTAAAGTTTGTCGTCAAGGATCTTCAGGACCCTTACATGAACAATATGTAGAATAGAAGTTCAATACTTTCTTGCAGGAGTTATTATTTTTTATTAATCGTCTTATTATTTGTGGTTTTTCAAAATGGGCTGGAAGTCCTTCAGAGCCTCAGAAATGGCCCTCAACTTGAAAAAAATTATTTCTGGAGATCAGTTCAGGGGTTTAGAACTGCAAAGCTCCCTCGATTCACGCGGCTCTTTGCCGCCTAATCCACTCATAGGTTGTTCTGCCTCTGAGAGTTCTGAAGCATTACATGGCTTGTATTAAAAGGGGGTTATATGGCATACCATTCCTCAATTCTAATTATTCTCCCTGAAGACGCCATCTCCATTTACAATACTCCTCCTCGGCTTCCGTTGTCAGATTTGATGTGGTCTATGTGACAGGTTTGGGTGCTAGTGGAGGCGCCAACTTTTATTCTGTTTCTAACTCCATGTGACTTAGTCCTCTACAGAGTTTATTGAAGAAAACTCCGTCAGATCACCATCTTCAGATATGCATAGGTTTTAGCAACTTTGGGCTTCGGACGTTAAGCATACTTTCTTACTTATCTGGAGCTAGAAGAAGTCATCTGAATCGCTCACGGTCGAGCACCTTCATCTCTCCATTCTCCCGGCCTTCGTGGCGGACGCGTCAACGACATCACTCCACTTCAGTTTGGGCCTTCCACGCTTCGTCTGTAGATGTGAACGGCCTAAAAGGATTTTACGTGCTGGGACGTCCGGTGCCATTCTCATGACGTGACCAGCCCTTTGGAGCCTTGCCGGAGTCTAATTCGTTGTACAACGGTGAGGTCGTCGTACAGCTCATAGAGCTCGTCATTGAAGCGGCTCCTCCATTGTCCTTCTACACATACGGAACCAAAAATAGTTCTAAGAATTGTGTTAACTAATCTTCAATTATCAAGCGTTTGGGATATTTTATTGCTGTATTCGTTTCCAAATTCTCTCGTGGAATCTTTGATGGATTAAATTTTCTTATACCGTAGTCTGTTTTGAATTTTTCTAGTGTTGAAGCCTTTACTAGGGCATACATTTTACAATAGTTGCATCTTCCGATGTATCTGATGCATAATATATTGCAAGCCGCAGCCGACCCAATTTTGTTTTATTTATATTTGTCTATTTCGCTATTCTACAATCAGTTCATTACTTTAACTTAAACAAGCAAACAGTTTGCATTATTTCTTGGTAATAATCATTACATACTGATTAACGGTTGTTAACAACCAATACGTTTGATTCGTAGAACTCGTGAAGTTTGTTATCGGTGCAGTTTTACACATTCCACCCAATCGGTCTCGGGCTTGGGTGGAAATTATATCCATACCCACAAGGTCATCATTATGCTGTGTCATCACAATCGCATCAACATACAAACACACACACACATATATCGTTACAATATTTGTATCCGTTCCCGCTGCATAAACGCAGCGTGTCGCGAAAATCAAACCACCCTTATCAACTTCACACACGGCAAGTTATGGCGCCAAAGTTGCTTCGCTTGCATGAGGAATATGTATATACTCGGCTCCATAATTTGCGGACATTAGTTGCAAATAATAAATATGATTCTTCACGTATGGCGCGAGGGCCTGCGACGAGGAAGTTGTCTCGCGGGATGTGTGAAACACGTTTGTCACCACGGTCGCGCCATTACGCTTATCGTCGCCGTCTCCACCGCCTGGGTACGGCACAAGCTTGCGGGTCAAGTTCCGGTCGTTTCGTGAGACGTAGATAACATCGTCAACAGTTCGCATTTGCCACGGTGCTGACGGTGGCTAAAAAAAAAAGTGACCAGGCTGGTCGCGTCAAACTGACCGTTTTGCTGCCGGTTCGTCTAAATCTGTTCTGACTCACACTGTTGCCAATGGGAGGTGACGAGGCGTGTGAAATGGATGCACAGAAAATTAGATTATGGAGGTTGCTGAATATAGGGGTTTTTTTGCATTAGAACAATTCGTACAACAGCCGGGAATTAGTGCATATGACGCACAAATTATGGAACAAGAAACCTTAGTTGAATTGATTGGCTGAAATAAGATTATGTTAGAGGTGCAAATGAAGCTACCTCAAAGATTTTAAGCAAATTGATTGTATGTATTTAAAAAAATGAACGAGATTATCAAAAACATCTTAAGCAATTTTTAGAATTGACAAAATTAATATTGGTTAGTATATTTTAGTATTATCAGTTAAAGGGCACTATACTACTGTTGCATTAAGAATACAGGGTTTCGATCAATATAATGTCACATTTCATCCGGTATCGCGCAACATTGAATCGCTTAAAACATCTATGCAATGCTTAGCCGGATAAGTTCAGCCGCTGAGGCGGTATGTGCAAACATGAAAGAGCAAATGTTAATCAGTTAGGGGATTTTTTGAAAACAACAACGGGTATTTGCAATTGGGTCAATCTGTCAAGTCAGTGCAATCTGTCAGT